>CATIWR010429937.1:0-35682 GCA_949677035.1 Omphalea diandra | reverse complement strand
CCATTTGATCTGACCTTATGTGGTTCAACCCTAAGGGCCCCACACAGTTGCCATTTGCAGTATATGGAGAACATGGACTCCATTGCTTCACTGGTCATGGCAGTCATTGTCAATGAGGGGGATGAAGATGATGATAGTCCTGCTTCTGTGCAACCACAGAAAAGAAAGAGACTTTGGGGTTTAGTAGTATGTCATAATACATCTCCAAGGTTTGTTCCATTCCCTTTAAGGTATGCTTGTGAGTTTCTAGCTCAAGTGTTTGCTATCCATGTCAACAAGGAATTGGAATTAGAAAATCAGATTGTCGAAAAGAACATCCTACGTACCCAGACACTTTTATGTGATATGTTAATGCGGGATGCACCCTTGGGTATTGTGACGCAGAGCCCAAATATAATGGATCTTGTGAAGTGTGATGGGGCTGCTCTGTTGTACAAGAACAAGATATGGAAGTTGGGACTAACCCCAAGTGATCTCCAAGTTCAAGATATCTCTGAATGGCTCTCAGAGTACCATATGGATTCCACAGGTTTAAGTACAGATAGTTTGTATGATGCAGGGTACCCAGCAGCTTTGACTCTTGGAGATGTCGTTTGTGGAATGGCAGCTGTAAGAGTAACTAACAGGGACATGCTCTTTTGGTTTCGGGGCCAAACTGCTGCAGAAATTCGATGGGGTGGAGCAAAGCATGAACTGGGTGAGAAGGATGATGGCAGGAGGATGCATCCAAGATCATCCTTCAAGGCCTTTCTTGAAGTTGCCAAGACAAGGAGTTTGCCTTGGAAGGACTATGAAATGGATGCAATCCATTCTCTGCAGCTTATACTGAGGAATGCTTTCAAAGACATAGAAACCATGGATATGGATTCCAAAGCAATTCATTCGAGACTCAATGACCTCAAAATTGAAGGGATGCAAGAACTGGAAGCAGTAACTAGCGAGATGGTCCGCTTGATTGAAACAGCCACAGTACCTATTTTGGCAGTTGACATTGATGGGCTTGTTAATGGGTGGAATACAAAAATTGCTGAGTTGACAGGTCTTCCTGTTGATGAAGCAATTGGCAAGCATTTGCTGATGTTAGTGGAAGATTCTTCAATTGAAATAGTAAAACACATGTTGTTCTTGGCATTGCAGGGTATTTCCTATTCCAAATCTTCATTTTCAACTATCTATTAATCTTTAGGTCTTACTAATTCAATACCATGCGCACAAGCTTGAGTGGAAATAAGGAAATCAATGGTTTTCTTGACCACTCAAGCTATGTATATTGAAGAGTGCTTCTCATGTCCTTTTTTTCACCATCTGATAATACTAACACTTAATTTCATAATCTTTTTTTTTTTTTAAAAAAAAAATAATTCTTTAATTTCATTATCTGTTTTTTTTTTAAATAATTCTTGCCTATGGTAAGTTTCTCGCATGAAGTATAAGAAATGAATATGTGGAAATTTTGCCAAGTTAGGCAGGATAAATAGATGGCTTGTAGGGAACCGATTTGTAGCTCTAGTTCTTAATCATTACAGGAACAAAGAAGAATGAGAATGCATTTAATCTCTTGATGGTGCTTTGTGCTGTAAAATGCACGTGCTCCTTTTGCATGTCTTGGTGCTTATTGGGGTTTATATTCAGCATGCTTGAAACAAAAGAGAGGATTCTTTTTAATTCTAACAGACTCTGTACTTTATTTTGAGTTCACAACATGCATGGAGTTTATTATTTCTTTCTGATCAGGTAAGGAGGAGAAAAACATTCAATTTGAGATCAAAACACATGGTTCCAAGGTTGAAAGTGGCCCCATCAGTTTAGTTGTTAATGCTTGCGCAAGCAGGGACATTCATGAAAGTGTTGTTGGGGTGTGTTTTGTGGCTCAAGATATTACAGGCCAGAAGACAGTTATGGACAAGTTCACCCGGATTGAAGGTGATTACAAAGCAATTGTACAAAACCCAAACCCATTGATCCCCCCAATATTTGGCACAGATGAATTTGGCTGGTGCTCTGAATGGAACCCAGCTATGACAAAATTGACTGGATGGAAGCGAGAAGAAGTAATGGATAAAATGCTTTTGGGGGAGGTTTTTGGGATCAACATGGCTTGCTGTCGTCTCAAGAATCGAGAAGCCTTTGTAAATCTTGGTATTATACTTAATAATGCCATGACCAGCCGGGAACCTGACAAGGTTTCTTTTAGTTTCTCTGCTCGGAATGGGAAGTATGTGGAGTGCCTGTTATGTGTGAGTAAGAAATTGGACAGAGAGGGTGCTGTTACTGGGCTCTTCTGCTTCCTACAGCTTGCAAGCCAAGAGCTGCAACAGGCACTTCATATCCAGAGATTATCAGAGCAAACTGCTTTGAAGAGATTGAAAACATTAACTTATATAAAAAGGCAGACTAGAAATCCTCTTTCTGGGATTATATTTTCTCGGAAAATGATGGAGGGCACTGAGTTAGATGCAGAGCAAAAGCAACTTCTGCATACTAGTGCCCAGTGTCAGCGCCAGCTGAGTAAAGTTCTTGATGACTCAGATCTTGATACCATCATTGAAGGGTATGATAAATTCCAATCCACTAAGAATGATTTTCCTATTCTAGGTTATGCATCCATCATGAATTTTCTGAAAAATAATTGCACAAAGAGAAATACTGTACTTAATCCTGCATCCAAAATTCTCAGGGAGACTAGTAGATCAATTGTTTCCCTTTCCCATTCCATTAGAAGGTTACTTGTCTCAATGAGGGCAGCTACCCTTCATTGCATAAAACATTCAACATGATTCAGGAGAAGGCTAGTTATTTGATCGGGAATGGCAATTATGCTAGATTTCTACCTGAGCAAACAGAAATTTGAGGTAACAGAAAACAATAAAACAGGAATGGAATGTCCGTAAGCACCAAACCTTGGATGACATTCCACCTTAGACACGTGCATCACTTCCACATCCCAAGTAATAGCATCTTATCAATTATTAAATTTAAGGCCTGTAAAGTGTTTAAACTTAAGTCCCAAACTAAAACAATACATCATAATACATAAGGCAAAGAAACTTTAGGAAAGAGGTGCCTCCAAGCTGCTTATTATTTGTGATGAAATGTTATGATACGCATATTGACTTTGATGTGATAAGAGAAACCTTGCATTTCTTGTATCATCTTGATTTATTGTTTGCCTATATATTGTTGATAGCTACTTGGATCTGGAAATGGTTGAGTTTATGCTGCATGAAGTGCTAGTTTCCGCCATTAGTCAAGTCACAATGAAGAGCAAGGGAAAGGATATTCAAATAATCTATGATGCAGTAGAAGAGATCATGACCAAGACCTTGTATGGTGATAGCCTTAGACTTCAACAGGTGGTAGCTGACTTCTTAATGGTGTCAGTTAACTATACACCGGCTGGAGGCCAGCTTACAGTTGCAGCTAGCTTGACCAAAGATGAGCTAGGGCAGTCTGTTCATCTTGTGCATCTGGAACTCAGGTACTAATTCACACACATGTAAAGACCTCAATTAATTTGTGGCTTCACTTTTTCAACCTGCATATTAGACGTTTACAAGACTTTATATTTCAATTTTGAATTGTAATGATTCTTAGGCCAGCAGCCTGTAAATCATATTGATTTTTGTAGGGTGAACAAAACTTGGTGCATTAAATAGGCTTTAGCATTTTGAATTTTTATGCATGAATTGATTCTGCTTAAAATTGTGCTAATTCTGACACTGTCTACTTTTTGTTTAGGATAACACACACTGGTGGTGGGATACCTGAAGCATTACTAAACCAAATGTTTGGTGGTGATGGAGATGCTTCTGAGGAGGGAATCAGCATGCTTATTAGCCAAAAACTGGTGAAGCTCATGAATGGGGATGTACAGTACTTGAGGGAAGCAGGGAAGTCGAGTTTTATTATATTAGTCGAACTTGCAGCTGGCTGCAAGTCAAGGACCTAACTGGTTTTAAAGGAAATAAGATGATTCACATTCTGTTCTGTATAGAGCAAGAATTCGGAGTCAGCCTCTATGTTGTGACACCATGTAGTTTTTCTTCATTTGTTCAATCTTGTTATCTACACGTCGTTGTTCCCAAGTTGTAGATAATGACAATTTCAGTATTGTTTGATGAATTTAGTTTTAACTCTGTTTCACAAGCACTTGGAATCCATATTTGCAACAAAGTGAATGATGCGTCTTTTTGTTAAAGAGGAACATTGCTATGGATGTGAAAATGCAACTAAGTGGTTGGAAGCCGAAGGCATTAGTCGTCCATCTTTTTGTTTTCCTTTCCTTTTGATGCTTTAGTGAACAATGATTCTGAATTAGTGATTGCACTCTCATTGCTAGTCTATCCCAACTGTGATAGATGCAGCAAAGCAAGCAGTCAAGTGGGAGTTTATGGGAAATCGATAAGAATAAGTTCCCAGGGAAAGGGCTTCTTAATTTCCTTGATGCAATTGAAGTGGATATGTGAAAAGCTGAAATAGAAAAATGGCAAGAAACCACTAAGCAGGAGACTAGAAAAAATACTGTGGGCTTATTGTGGGCTAGAACAAAGATTGATTCTTGGGTTCACCCTTTTATTCCACAATTCATACGCAGCCTTCTTTTACCTTAACCCATCTCGTCTGCTCTGTCTTCCACTTTCTTCTCTCTACCAAGGTATTTATGCAGCTGCATTTTTTTCCTTGTTCCTATCAAAACCATTCTCAAACCAACTATCTTCCTCCTCCTTCACTATCTCGTCCCTGTTCATTTTCTTCGCCCCCTCCAAGAAAAAATCAGAATCCAGCCTTACATTTCAAGAACGGCGACGGGTGCCCTGTTCTATTTCGAAAACGTTGTTTTTGATCATCTGATTTCATCAATTGAAAGATCTTAAATAATCTTGAAGGTGCTGTTGAGTTTTTTTATTTTGTTTTTTCTTTAAAGCATATTTTAAAAATATTTTTTACATAAAAAATTGAAAACTATTTTTTCTTAATGAAAATTAGAATAAACTGAGAAAGAAAAATAATAATATTGAGCTAATTAGCCATAAACTTAATTTTGGAGCTAATTTAATCTTTTTAAAAAGGTTAGGGTTCATGTAGGGCTTAAGCTATTCCCATCCATCTCTGGTTCTCTGCCTTTCATCTTCTTCTAAATCTCTCTTTTCCCTCCTCCTTTTTTATTAATAAAAATTATTGCTTTCTCATTGCTTTTATTTTTCAGATCTTCGTTCAGGAGACGGCGGGAATGGAAATTACACAGCTGTCATTTGCAGCTGATTCCCCTCCGCTCTCCGTTATCGCTGTCGCCAAGGTTGCTGCGTTCTGTCTCCCTACGCCTACTTTCTCTAGCGACACTTCTTCGTTGCCTGCTATCACCTTTTCCAATGGGTTTTTTTTTTTCTCTCTCCTTTGAATCCAGAATGATTTGGGAATTTTAGATTAATGTTGATTGGTTTATTGTAGGGCTAAGTTGCAAGGTGTTCATGTGATTCTTCGGTACATTGGTCGGGTTGCGAATTTATATGGGCAGGACGCTTTCCAATCTAGCCAGGTTATTTTTCTTTGCTTCTTGCTTTTGGAAAGTTTTTTTTTTTTTAGAACTTTAATCTTGCTAATAAAAAGACTTCCTTGTTTATTTGGTTTTATTTGTGTTTCTTCCAGATTGATGAGTGGCTAGATTATTCTAATACCCTTTCATCAGGGTCTGAATTCGAGACTGCATGTACCTATATCGACTCCTATTTGGCAACTCGTACTTTTCTTGTTGCCCATTCATTATCCATTGCTGACTTGGTTATCTGGTCTGGTCTAGCAGGTAATTTTCTTCCACTATTGCCTCTTGTCTGTCTAGAATTTGCTATTTCCAAGCTTCGGATTAATTGGGTTGAAAAAGTGCTACTAAAAATAAAAAAAAATTGTGTTTCTTGGGCTGCTAGCATGTTTATTTTGGTCATGGGAGTTCTGTTGAAGTGCATTTCTGCTCGGGCTGCTGTTTTCTTTTTGACACCTTTGAATATTTATAGATGATTGATTGCATTGCTTTTCTTTTCTTTTTTTTTCTTTCCTTATCAGAGTCACCCAAAATTGAACTAAAGATTTAATTTTTTGATTGTTATGAGGCAAATGTAAGATTAGGTGCTGTCTGTTTTGTCAATTTGTGTTTCATTATACTCTATTATTTGTAGGAACTGGGCAGAGATGGGAAAGTTTAAGGAAATCAAAGAAATACCCAAATCTAGTTCGTTGGTTCAACTCAATATTCACAGAGTATAGTGACTCCTTGAATGAAGTTACATCGACATATGTTGGCAAAAGAGGATTGGGGAAGCCTGTGACAGTTAAATCTAAAGACCAACAGGTTGTCAATGGGGATATTTCTGAAAAGGGAAAGGCTGCCAGCAAAACTTCAGAAGTTGATCTTCCGGATGCAGAAATTGGAAAAGTATGCCTGCGGTTTGCACCGGAGCCCAGTGGTTATCTTCACATTGGGCATGCAAAAGCAGGACTGTTGAACCGGTATTTTGCTGAGCGATACCAAGGGGAGCTTATTGTTCGCTTTGATGATACTAATCCATCAAAGGAAAGCAGTGAGTTTGTTGAAAATCTTCTAAAAGATATTGAGACTTTGGGTATCAAATATGGAAAAGTTACACATACATCAGATTACTTTGACAAGTTAATGCAAAAGGCTGAAGAGCTAATTAAGGAGGGTAAAGCTTATGTTGATGACACACCACGTGAGCAAATGCAGAAGGAAAGAATGGATGGAATTGAATCAAAATGCAGGAACAATAGTGTGGAGGAGAATCTGAAATTATGGAAGGAAATGATTGTCGGATCAGAAAGGGGATTGCAATGCTGTCTTCGTGGGAAGTTAGACATGCAAGACCTAAACAAATCTCTTCGAGATCCAGTCTATTATCGTTGCAATCCTGTTCCTCACCATAGAATTGGGTCCAAGTACAACATATATCCTACATATGATTTTGCTTGCCCCTATGTTGATGCTATAGAAGGTATAACTCATGCACTTCGATCAAGTGAGTACCATGATCGAAATGCTCAATATCACAGGATTCAAGAGGATTTGGGAGTAAGAAAGGTTCACATTTATGAATTTAGCCGGTTGAATATGGTCTATACACTTCTCAGCAAGCGTAATCTTCGCTGGTTTGTTGAAAATGGAAAGGTTGATGGATGGGATGATGCTCGGTTTCCAACTGTACAAGGAATTGTTCGGAGAGGTTTGAAAGTTGAGGCATTAGTGCAATTTATTCTTGAACAGGTAAGATAATGTGTGCTGTGATTTCATTCCTTTCTATTATGTTACTCATAAATAGTCCATGTCAAACTTTTTAAACCAATATTATGAGAAGTCAGTTTTAGTTGAATAATATTATCGTCGAAGCTGAAAACATGCCTTGTAATTTTCAGTCATTGCAGTTTACCTTGTTGGATTGCTCTATTTTCTCACTGTATCAAAGTTCTTTATTTTATTTCTATATCATTTGTTTATATTTGGGATTCATATGAAAATGGCATAGAAAGGCAAATTGAGGTTTATTTCTGTATATTTTTCCATCTCCACATTTGCATGATGCTTTTTAGTTTACACTAGCTTAATTTGTGAGATAGGCTTCTAAATTCCTGAAGTTTAATTTCTATGTTCATACTGTCTCAGGGGGCATCAAAAAATCTCAACCTCATGGAATGGGACAAACTTTGGACAATTAATAAGAAAATCATAGACCCTGTTTGTCCTAGACACACTGCTGTTATTGAAGAAGGGCGTGTGTTATTGACTCTGACTAATGGTCCTGAGAATCCATTTGTTCGCATCATACCAAGACACAAGAAGCATGAGGGTGCTGGACAGAAGGCCACAACATACACAAATAAGATATGGATTGACTATGATGATGCAGCTTCCATCTCTGAAAATGAGGAAGTAACCCTAATGGATTGGGGAAATGCCATAGTGAAAGAAATTGTGAAGGATGGGGAGGGGAAAGTTACACATTTGATCGGGTGTTTGCATCTTGAAGGGTCTGTCAAGACAACAAAGTTGAAGCTTACATGGCTGCCTGAGACGAACGAATTAGTTAACCTTGTGCTGGTGGAATTTGACTATTTAATAACAAAGAAAAAGGTACTCCTTCCCCGTAAGCACTTTTTAGCTTGGATTCTACAAATAAGTTCAGTTGTGTTGATATGAAAGTAGCTTATTTTTAAAACCTTTGACTAGCTTGTTTTACTTGACCTTGATCTTCAATCTTTGAATTCTGGGCCCTTACAGTTCTCCTCCAGTCATGTCTGCCTTTTCGAGTGTCTGTGACGCTAAGTCTAAGCCCCACAAATGTTAAATTTTTTCATTCCCTATAGCTTAAGATCAGACAATTTATCTGGGCTTATTTTTTCTGATCTCAGCGTACCTTTGATGAGGTGCATCTCCAAGTATGCACAAGCCTGCGTGGTTGGAATGCTCTGTATCCGGGCATGTTGCTTAAACTACTAACCATGATTGTGTTAATTGATTTTCTTCTGTTTAGAAGTGAAATTCCATTTTATATTTGCATTTTTTTTCTTTTTTTAGAAAAAAGATGTTTTGGAGATGAGAGGAATCTGTTTTTAAATGTTGGGAAAAACAAGTTGATGGCCCAACCCAGCCTTCTTTAAAATGTTGGTTGTTATTTTTTGAGGTCTCCTGCTCCTTCCACTCTTGCATTTGCATTCCCTTGAAAATCCTTGCATATGAGTGCCATTGCTAAGTTTTCTTGGTGATTATATTGCATTCATGTATGTGAAAGAGAGAAGGTTGCAAGTAACTGTTAAGGTGCATTAACCATAATTCATTGAGTTCCTGATTTCTATAGAAGTTCTCTTGTAAATGAGATGTTTCTGTTTCTTTTAATATTTGAAAAAATAAAGCCTTTCATTGAAGCAATTTCAAAGAGGTATTGCAGTCACACTCTCGGAAGCTTTATCCATGTAGAAAAGCAGAAAGTACCAGTATTTCAACATGGTTTGTAAATCTAGTTATTGAGCTGCTGCAGAGAGTTCAGGGAAATATAAAAGACCTTATTCAACTGTAGATGTTCCTATGCTTTATCAGTACTGTCCATATTTCCCATTGTAGTGTTGTTGATAAGGAATTTTACGCTTTTTTAAATCATTTCAACTACATGGTGCCAACAGCAGAGTTGGTAAAACTAAGCATATATAGTTGACAGTAATCTGAAATATTTATTCAGTAGATATAATTAAATTGTTGGTTGGTGCTTGTGCTATTGTGGATGCAGCTGGAAGAAGGAGAGAATTTCCTTGATGTGATTAACCCGTGTACAAAGAAGGAGATTGCAGCACTCGGGGATTCAAACATGCGAAATTTGAAGCATGGAGAGATATTGCAGCTGGAGAGGAAGGGCTACTTTAGATGTGATGTTCCTTTTGTTAGACCTTCAAAGCCTGTTGTTCTGTATGCAATTCCTGATGGCAGGCAGGCAACTTCATCGAAGTAGACTTTCAAATTTGACTAAATTATTTTTTCCAGTACTGAGAAATTGATCTACGTGTTTTTGTTGTTGATTATGTGGGGGGAGAATTGGTGTTTTCATCTATCCCTTTAATGTGTGGATGCACAAACTTCTATGGAATTATTGAATGGAACTATTTGGTAATTCATCTTTCAATGTATGTTAATGAACTACGATGCAAAATTTTATCTGAATGAAGAATGAATGTTGTGGGATGAGACTAGAGGTTTTCATTATTCATGTTTAAAGAATTATGACAATGTAGCTGAAGAGGTACATGTATTGAGATTGAGATATCCCAAAAATTAAAATGTTTTTGAATCTAGGAATGCTTTGGCTCTTGTCATGGATTTTGGTGAAGTAGATTTCAATTCTTGTTGGATGTATAAGGGAGGAGTTTGTGCTGTACTCGAAGAGTGCTTCCTCAACTCTCTCGTATGTGGGAGTTGTGATCCTTGGAAAAAGTAGCTTGTCTCCAGTTGATATTGAAATTTAATTAATTGATATTTATGAAGTGATAATGTTCCAGCTAAGACTTTCTCTTTGCGAGTTATTAGCTTTTCAGTTCAGAAAGAAAAAGTAGTATTAGCTTCTGAAGTTGGTCTCAGAATATTCCGATGGCAATTGTATTATATTGAATCTAAGCTCAAATTCATGATACAATATTATTATTAACTCGGCCTCCTAATGACTTTGACGTGTCAACGTATCGTGTTTCATTATTTTGAAATTTTAGTCACCATTGGTCACTTGCATTCATTCTGGAAAGTCATAAAAGATTGTGCTATAGAGTTACACGTTGATTAGGCCCCCGACCTAATCCAGAGCAATTGCTAATCCAACCTGTTCTGCAACTTGGGGGATAAAGAGTTTTCACTTTAGTGAGAGCCTTTGACTTTGGTATAAAGGTATAGAAAATAGGTCAACACCTACTTGCTGGGTTTCCTGAATTTGATATGGGCTGAGAGACAAGGGTGAAAAACAATTGAAGGATGAAGAGCCAAACCCATGTGATTTAATGTCCCTAAAACATTTATCCAAGGACCTCCCCTTAATCATGATTGGCAATAATTAATAGGGCAATCCCATATTGATGGGGTTAAAGAAATTATATAGCCATCCGCTGAGTCAACTCTCAATTTGATTATTCTTCTTGACGTTTCTAGGGCAGTGGTTAATTTCCTAGTGAAGTATGGCATAGAATTACTAAAATTTAAAAGATGCGGGCATCATAATTCACCAAATGATGGGGCCATCATGCCTGTTCTCAATACACACAATTACAAGAAAACATAAAGTAAGAAAGAAAGAAGTCTTCCCCAATGAAATGCTCTTAACATTTTCTTGAACAAGATGTAAATGGATATGCTTATCCCTCCCGTCTAACCTAAAAATTATTATTATTATTATTTTCACGAGTTATATATGGATGGGAGTTGAACCAAATTATGGAAGAGCATCAGTCTAACTCAAGTCATAGATATTGTTTATATTAAATCAACTTGGAACTGGAATACAAACAAAATGGGAGAATAGCATTCTCTTGGCCTTCTATTTTGAATTAAGAATGAAAACAAAGGGTAACACAATTTTGAAATTTTATGAAACACAAATCCCAGAAATTGTTGCAATTATAACAGATACAGAATGGAATTTTTTTTTTCTTAAAAAAAATAACACAAGCACATTTAATTTGTGTTTAATTACTTCTTGAGTGACAACCTGGACTTTATCTTCTCAACCCCTTTAGTACCCAGCTGGAAAGCCTTGGTCAACACATCGTCCGGTACCGTCGGTGTCGAGGCGAATAATGTGGCAGCGATGGCCTGAGTCCCCGGAAGTTGGCTGTTGAAGGCAGCGATCACGGTGGCCGGTACTTTCCCGTTGTTCCTTTGGAAATGAACCAACCCTTTTGGGAAAACAAATGTCTCTCCCTTGTTTATGGTCTTTGACACCAACACGTTGGATGTGGTTATGAATCCCACGTCCAGCTGCCCTTCCAGAACAAACACCATCTCGCTAGCGCGTGGGTGCGTGTGCGGAGGATTAACCCCCCCTGGGGCATAGTCAATGCGGGACATGGAGACTCCTAAGGTGTTAAGGCCGGGGACTTTTTGAACGTTGGCTGCGGTCACGAATGAGCCCAAGGTGTTGTTGGTTCGTCCTGGTTTGGCTAGCCCGGCGAAGAAGAAGTCTTCTGCCGTGATCGTTGGCTTGCAGGCAAAACCATTTACTCGTACTTCTGTTCATCACACATAACATACACATATGTAAGATCACATAATCATAAGAAATAGGATTTTACTTTTTTTTTTACAAAAAAATAAAAAAAGAAAGGGAAACAAAGTACCAGAACTGTAATCAGCAGAACAGACATCTTGAAGCGAGTCAGGATCAGCAATGGCAGAGGCAAACATAATGCCAAAAGTCATAACATAGAAGGCCAACATAGCTGCCATATCTGTGCAATAAATTTCTTTCTTTCCTTTTTCTCTCTAGCTAGAGTAACTAAACTAAAGGGAAAAGAAAAAGAAAGGAGGAGATGGGTAAAAAGAAACAGGTAGATATATATATGGACAAGCCAATATTCTGTTTTTTTTTTTTTTTAATTCAAAAAATAGCTGATAAGGTAGATGAATGGAGGGATGGATGCTGTGAATGTTAAAAGCACGAAGCTTGCCTTCTTACACTAGAAGGAAGGTCATGAGTCATGACTCTTATTACCTATACCGTGTTGATTTTTAATAACGTTGGACTACGTCGGCTGATGACCCACTTGCCCTCATCAACGTCACTTTCATTTCACAACGTATTGGGTCCATGTTCACTAATTTGTCAAGGTATGATTAGGATTCGTGGTTAATCTAATTAACACAAATCTCCTAGGACTTGTGTTCTCGAAGCTTTATATCCCAGACGGAGAAATTTGGTGAGGAATAATTTTATTGAAATGAAAATCTGTCTCTTGTACGAGTACTAGGATATTTAACTATCAATGTATACTTAAATGCAAAACTAACTATTTAACCACTACTACATGCCTTTAAAATGTCGGTAGCTTATGTATTAGATAATATTTATGTAATATATTAATTCTTATAAATTATATCCTGCTTTCTTATTTAGGAGACATAGCTTGTATATAAATTTTTTTAATTTACACTAAGAAGAAAGTTTATGAAATAAATATATTTTGCAAAGTTAATAATAAAAAGTTAACAATTTTGAGATGCGTATTGTATCAAGATATTATTTATAATTGATGTATTATCAGTATTAGACATTAATAGAGCTATTGATATTGATACATATTAAGTTTTTTACTCAAGTGTCAAAAACAAAAAAACTCCTAATCTCATGGATAAAAATATGTGAGATACTTAAAATTAAGATATAAATACATATTAGTAAGAGATGACCATTTGAAATAATATTTTTGTGTCTCCGATTCACTCTGTTAAGTGGTGTGCAAGTAGTTTTATATTTGAGATCTCTATAATATCTTATTAAGAAATTATTATATTTTGATTTATGACTTTTGTTATTATAATTACATATCAAATATACATTTTATTTTATGGACATTATGACTTAGTGAAGATAGTGAGAAATCAGAAAAGTATGACCAAAGTATTTAAGAAATCTCTTACTTTGTCTTTATAATATTAACTATGAAGTAAAAATATAACGATAGTTAGAAAATGGTATTTAAAATTGCTTACTAAAGTTCATAATTAATGAAAGAATTAAACATGATCAAATTTATATAGTGTACACATGTTTCTATATTTTATGTTTGATTAGAACATTGGTCAATAAAAGAGTTGAATTACACTATTAATCAACTTGTTACTAAGTATTGACCGATCATGAAGCCTAAGCTATGCATCATCATGATCTTTTACTTATGAGGTTGATTAAATATAAATTTAATGAGAAATTAAAATGTGTAATTTATCTAAATTTAAATAAATTATTTAAAAATATTATTCATATTTAATGTCAATAAGTTAAAAAACTTCAAGACTCATACGTATAAGAATAATTAAAAGAAATTAAAATTGATAAAACATAGACTCAATAGGACGATGCATTTAAATATTAAATAATTAATTGAGAGTACTTATTAGGTATACAGAGTGAATAAAAATTTGATCATACATTACAAGATTTTGAATTATATTGGGATTTTGAAGCTTCCCTATATATATATATAATATACGAGCGGCCGGCCATACAAGTTTTGGGGAGCTTATAAGGATACTAGCATCAATTTGCCTACTACTTTTTCTTTTCCTAAGAAGTTATTCGGAGCTTTTAAAATTCTCTTCCATTGTTTGAATAGACACTATTACACAATGTGAATCATTACTGTGATTTGCTACAATCCAACCAGAGTCGCTGAATGAAGAGCATAAAGATATTTTTCAAGAACTCCTAAAGGCATAATCATATTATAGAATCAGATAGGTTTATATAGATATTTAAATTTCCACTACGTTCACTGTGTATGTAATATATACTTGACAAACGAATCGAGTCTTCGAGTTGGGTCGCTTTCAGATCGAGTCATAGTCATGTCGCTACATTTTTGGGTCGCATTGATTTCGGACAAATTTAGGTTTACTTTTAAAATTCATATTTCGAGTAGAATCATTTATTATTCAATTTTAAAACGTTGTAGAATCATTTATTATTCAATTTTAAAACGTTCATTTGAATTTTTTTATCATTTATGTAATATTTTCTCATAATTTTTTAAAAGAGAAATAATGATTTTATGTTAAAATAAGATAGATTTTATATAAAATGAAACTTGATTAAAATTTTTTGTTTTTATTTAAATGCTTAATAAATTAAATATAATTTATTTTTTAAGCAAATAACTATATATAATGTAAATAATTAAATTAAGTCCACATCAAATTATATTTAAGTCATATATCATAATTTAAATTAATTTACAACCAAACTTATAATGTTCAATGAAAGAAAATCCTTCATTATAAAAAAAATTTAGTGTATTATAATAAAAATTTGTATGATAAAATTAAATTTATCTTAATATATAATTTTATCATTACAAAATCAAATTTATTACAATTATTATAAAAAATAAATAAAATTGTGATAAATTTCTTTTACATATTAAATCATTTAAAAAATTATGGTAAAAATTTTGCTTAATTACTCAAAATTCAAACTTTTATGCGATTTTAAATTCCATCCAAAACCTCTAATTGAGTCAATTACACTGTAATTTGACAAATTAATTTTAATTATACTTCAAATCAAAAACAAAATTTAATAAAATACATTTAGATTTAGTTGACTCTTATACTTTTCAATTAATTTAATTAAATCTAAAATTAAGTTTATAGCTTAATAAATATACTATTTCCTCCATTCCAAAATAGGTTTCATTTTTTAGAGAAATTTTTGTTTCATAATACTTGATATTTTACAATTATCAATGAATATTAATTAATTTTTTTCCAACTTTACCCTTTCTCTCTTTCATAATAATTATTTCCTTTTAGAGTGCACAATAATTTATAAAAATAATTAATTGAGGGTAACATAGTTTTTTTATAGGTAACAACACCTATTAAATATAATCCTTAATATATGCATAAAAATTAAATACAATCCTTAATATATGCGCAAAAATTTTAAACAACATCTATTAAAAAATAGAAAAAGTATTTTTTTTTTATCAATTACACTGTAATTGATAAATTGATTTTAATTATACCTCAAGTTAAAATCAAAATTTAGTAAAATATATTTAAACTCAGTTGACTCTTATAATTTTTCAATTAGTTCAATTAAATCTAAAATTAAGTTTACAACTTAATTAATATACTACTTTTATTTTTATTCACTTTGATCTTATTTTTATTTTTTTAAATTTATTATTTAATTTTGTACAATGAATTTTAATTTTAATTTTATACTTAAAATTTAAATTTATAATTCATAAAATCTCTCAATTTGTAATTTTGTTAAAAATTAATTTTATATTTTAAGTAATAAAATTTTAAACTATTCAAATAAAAAACTTCTAAAAAATATTTTGAAAAATCAACCACATGAGTTTAGTTAGGATAATATTTTTTATTTTTTATTAAATTTAATCTCATTTTTGCTTAATCAAATTTATTTTGTATTTTTAGATGATGAATTTTAATTTTATATTTAATTTTAAAAATAAAATTTAAAAATTTAAATTTATAATTCATAAAATGTGTCATTCTCTTCCTTAAAAATTAATTATTATATTTTAAGTAATAATTATTTAAAAAAATTAAATAAAATTTTTAAAAAATTATTTACATGATGCTTTTATTTTATATTAAATTTTATCCCTTTTTGGCTTAAATAAATTTATTCTATACTTTTATATGCAAATTTTTAATTTTATATTTAAATCTAGAAATTTCTAAATTTTAAATTTATAATTCATAAAATCTCTCAATAGCTCATTTAAAAAATTTTTTCTCTTAATCTCTCCTTAAAATTTTAATTTTCGTATTTTAAATAATAAATTATTTAAATCATTTAAAAAACTTTAAAAATATTTAAAAAATCAATTATATAAGCTTAATTAAGATGATCCTTTTATTTTTGTTCAATTTAATCTCATTTTTTAATTAATTAAATTTAATATATACTTTTATTTGATAATTTTATATTTAAATTTAAAAAATCTAAAAATTTTGAAATTTAAATGTATAATTTATAAATTTCTCAATCTCTCATTTAAACCATTTAAAATAAATAATTTTAGGAAATATTTAAAAAATAATTACATGATATGAATTTGAATTTTCTCAAAAAATTTATCCTTAAAATAAAAATTAAGGATATTATTTAAATATATAAAAAAAATTTATAATTTTGAAACATAAAATTAGTATAAAATTATATATTGGTCAACTAAAATAAAAATAAAATTTTTGATATTTTTGTAAAAAAATATTTAAATTGAGAAAAATAAAAATATTATCTTAATAAGATTTAAACATAATTTTGAATTTAATTGAACTAAATGAAAAAATGTAAGAATCAATTAAGTTTAAATATACATTTTAGTAAATATTGATTTTAACTTGATGTATAATTGAATCCAATTCATCAAATTAGAGTCTAATTGACCCAGTTAAAAAACTTTAGATATAACTGAAAATTCATGAAAGTGTTTGAATTTTCTTAATCATTGAACCCATAAATTTTTAATTTAAAAATTTTTATTCTAATAAATGAGCATATAAGATAAATATAGCATACATTTTTTCATCATAATATTTTATCACGTTATAATGTCTACCAAATTACATATAAAGAAAAATAATATTATCATAATAATATTTTTTACTGTATTAAATAATTTAAAAATTATGATAAAATTATATTATCACAATAAATAATTTATTATTATTATTAAATAATTTATCATAATAAATAATAAATTATAATTTAGACACATAGAAAAAACACAGTAAAATTAATAAATTTATTAAAATATAAAAATTTCCTTATATTTTAAATAAAAAAATAAAGTTAAATTTAAATTTAATTAAATAATCTAAATATTTTCTTTAAATAAAGTTCTTTCTTTTTTATTTTAATTATTCTATCTTTCATATATTTATTAATAAAATTTTTTTTAATATTATCATTGGGTCACGAGTTGACCTATTTATGTCAGTTTTGACCCGATCCGTCAGGTTAACCCTTATTTGATCCTAAAATTTTTGAATCCTTTTGTGTTTACCTAGGATTAGGATCGGGTTCAAGTCGTCTTTTTTCGAGTCAGGTTAAAAACTGCCAACTCTAGTAATCAACCTACTAAATTTCCAACTCTAAAAGTTTCTTAACAAACTAATTAACTAGTAAACCGAGGAACTAACTGATTACTAACATGCAAATTACTCTCCAGAGCTTATATAACTATTCAATTGGCATGAACTGCTGAGATTCTTTTTCAACAACAGCATAGAAGTTTTTGATGCTTGTTATATTAGCAATGCCTGAAACTATAGAGCATGTAAAATCTTAGTATAAACATCACTAAATTGATATTTGGTGCTAATAAACTCCAGCTTGATTATTCTATTTACAATCTTCTCATGAATGAAATGGCAATCCATCTTCATGTACTTAATTCTCCAATGGAAGATTAAATTTTGAAAATGTGAATAGCTGAAATGTTATCACAAAGAGCACCACATGTCTCTATGTTCAGCTTTAGAAGTTCTAGTTGTGATAACTCTATAATTTGATCTATCAATTTTAGTCCAAGTAGTATACTTTATTTGACAAATGAAGATACCATCATTTGATCTGACAATTTCCAGTCAAGAACGCAATATGACTTCAACAAGTGTTTCAAATCTGCAAGAATAGATTTTACTTATACTAGCATAAGCCAAGTCCTCCTAAACCAGTAAATGAAATCATCCCAACCAATAAAGCAAACTAACTATCTAACATGTCGTGTACAAGTAGTAGGATATTTATAGTAGGAGGACTGCTTAACTATCTAACAGTTTATTAACAAACAAACTAACTAGTCAACCAAGTAACTAGCTAATCAGTAACATATAAATTACTCTCTAAAGCGTTGTTACTATGCTAACTATCCGGCTGACATTGACTGCTGCGAGTTTTAAAAGTTTAGGCAGATATTCATGATACTGTGGACATTTTATTTGGCCTTTACAAACCTCATTTTACAAATTTAGGCATATATTAATCTCATCTGCTCTAGTTTTTATTTGACTTAAGGTGATGAAAAGGTAAACCAAAACCACATACCTTTGCATGAAACAGATTACAAGTCACTGCCAAGTGAAGATACAAACACACACTTCCCTATTCTCATTGTGGGCAGCGGGCTTCAACAATCGTACATATGTTGTCCTGTGTTTATGTTCTTTAATGCCATGAAACTCTTTTATGGGTTGTTGTGAGTTGTGAGCAAGCTCAATCATTAAGCTTTAGTGAAGTAGCTGGAAATTAAATTTGAGTTGGTAGTAGTGATAAGTGGTTAATATAAAACAGCCAAGAGCCAATAGGATGTTGACTATGTTGGCACATTTTGATATCTCATATCAGGAAAATAACAAAAAGAATGAAAGTTTTTTTTTTATAAATAGAGTATTAATTCTTTCAGTTTGATCATCTCAAAATTGTCTACTCATCTCTTAAGCAATTTTCAATTTTTATTCCTCTTCTATAATATTTCATTTTGTAGTCTTTTTCTTAGGGAAATATAATTTTGTTAGTATCTGATAACGTAAACATAATTGGTCGAATCTCGTTAAATTTTGGTGTTTTTATTTTTTTGTCTTTATTTTTCAATAACTATTTTATAGGTTATAGTTATAATGATATATTGTGCTGTTAAATTACTATTAGGGTGATTCTATCTAAAGAGGTTAGGTTTTAAATAGGACTACTTATGACCCCTCCAATCTTTCCTGAAAATCAATCTATAGTGTGGTTGTTCAGTACAATCTTTTACTCTTTATTCATCTATAAATTTATTAGGTGAATTTGATAGGTAAAATATTATACTTATTTCACAACAATGGACAATTCATTCAACAAAGACATTCTCTTTAGAGATCGATCTGTTGATACTAATCAATATTTGATTAAGTGATAATAAAATCGTTTTCAGAACTGTGAGTTATAAATTCCATCTGAGTCTAATATAAATTAACAAAAGAAAAGTAAATATACTAATCCTTCCACAATTAAGCTTAAACAATCAACCGATCCAATGCTTTGCTTCAACAAGCAGCTATTGAACACCAAATAAAGTGCATCCCTTTGTCTACCTCATCCAAAAATAACAGCCTTTCAACAAAATGAATTATGGAATTCTATCACCCAAATCTTACATTCGCAAACTATATAGTGGATCCCGGACCACGAAGCTTGGTGGTTCGGGTGTCCAAAATGCAAAATTATTTTGCATTTTTTGTGTTCTTGTCCCACGGTGCAATAGACAGAAATTAAAAAAAAAAATGTACCCTTTCTTTTTTGTTGCTTCATTTTCTTTTTACAAATGAAATTTGTGTTTTTATATATTATAATTTTATATATTATTTATGATTACATAAATAAAATATATAATTATATTATATTATTATAATTATATAATTTGTATTATTTCATAGAAATATTATATATAATTTATATTATTATATTATATAAATATAATATATAATTTATAATTATAACAATACTTTTAATAAATATTTTTATCATAAATATTATCACTACTCTAGGTCTAGTGTTTTTTGATCGAGGTAAAATGTTCAAATATCTAAGTACATTTGTGTTGTGTGGGTATATTAATTAAGTACATTTATATTGTACTATAAATACATTAATATATAAAGATAAGTACATTAATTTAGAATCACAATACATATAAGTACATTAATTTAGAATCACAATACATAGTGTTTGAAATGAAGATATATTAATATTATAGAGAAGGTGCACTGACTTTGTATTATAAATACATTGATATTATATTTTAAATATATTATTTTCTTATTGTCAAATACATTGTTATTGCTTTAGGTACATTATTTTTTTATTAAAATTACACCGTTATTATTTTATAAATACATTGGTATTGTACTATATGTATATCGTTTCTTATTTCAGTTACATTTGTTATTTACTCTAAGTTTATTATTTTTTATTGAAAGTACACTATTATTTTACTTTTAAGTATATTTGTTTGATTTTGGTATTCATCTTAATTTTTTAAAATTATCAAGGCATTTATTTTTAAAAGTTGAACTTATTTAATTTTTATATGAAAATAATTTTTTTAAAATTAAAATTAAATAGAATTAAATATTAATAGAAAATTTGAATTGAATTAATTAAATATTATCAATTTATTTTAGTTACAATAATAAAAAGAAAAACTTAATAAAAAAGGAATTAAAACGTGAAAATAATAAAAAAGAATTTTTAAATATAAATGTGTTGGATGCGTCTAAGTATACATGCGGTAAGAATTGGATTTTAACTAAAATGTAAGTTTTTATTAGAGCGCGGACACGGGTCTATTATATACGTTTCGTCTTACATTAGCCTACAGAAATTAGCATCGGGCCTGCAGCAGGGCAGTCGAGAAAGCCCGCAAATTGGGCTGGTAGAAACGATACCATTTCGAACGTCGTATAAGATGACATTTTCATTCAAGCCAATCTCTCCCTAAAACTGCTTTCCTCTTCTTCTTCAGTTCTCTCGTTGGAATCGATGCCTTTCTTTAATCATAAAAAAGCAACCTTCTACGGCGGCGACGGCGGCGGACATGAAGCAGGAATTGAAGCGAAGAGAACTGAGCGTTTTGGCGATGTACGCCATTGCGTTCTACTCTTTTATCATCCGCCGATCCTTTCAACTCTCCCACGTATGATCCATTTATTATTTCTTCTTTTGTCAAATTATGAATTTTTTTCTTATATTATAAGTTATGATGCAGATCATGAAGCGAAGCTTTATGCTTTACGGCCAGGATGGTTTCTCCCTCCTCATCTCAACGTAATTACTTCAATTAATTTCAAAAGTTTTGATCTTTTTTACTTTTGTTATTGTTTACTTACTCTCGTTTGTATTCAGGATGTCTCTGATTCGCAATGGAGAAACTTTCGTGGAAATCTACCCATTCTTACTGTCGTTTTTGGAATTTTTGCTATGTTAGCCAATTTCTTTAGGGCTTTCCTGGGCTTGAAAGCAAATGGGATGTCAATTCTTTGGCTTTTGATTTCTTTGGCGTACTTATCTTATCTTCATGGAGCGTGGTGTGTTTTTCCTTTTCATCTCAATTGCTTTTGCTCCTTCATTGTTTTGATGTCCTTTTTCTAATATCCTAATTTTTGTTGGTCTTGTAGCACCTTATTTATTCTCTGCATTGCCTTCCTTAATTTTGTTCGCATAAAGGTATGTTTCCTCTTGATAAAGGTTGATTGTTGTTCATATCATTGTGCTGTTAGCTGACTAAGTTTAGTGTCATGGATGCCTGAAGTCGAATCTCTTGTTTGTTGTATGCTTTGTTAGACTGACTTTGTTTGACATTGGTGAAAGAATGCTTCTTTTGTCATATTAATCAACTATGCAAGAAAATGATTGAAAGATTTCACTTTGTCATTGTTGTCATGGGTGTGATGTGTTGCCTATTTTAGGTCTCAGAAAAAATTGCCAATAATTCATTTTAGTTCGTTGGTTCAAAATTGTAATCTTATTTTTTAGATTGATTATGGTAACATTGACAGAATTATTATTCTGCTTTACTAGATTTGTGTTTTTGCAGATATTGGCGTGAACAAAGTACTTCTTATTCGTTCTTTGGGTTTTCAACATTTTTTGTCTTCTATGTGATTGTGTTTATGAAGGATATTCGTTCTCCACTTTTGGGTGAGTTCTGTATGGGTGTATCTGAGTGATCGATTGAGATTGTTCCACACCTATCTCTGTTTGCTAAGATTGCTTTCCTTTTTTTGCATAGGCAAAGGTGGGCATATTTGGACAATTTCTGAGGCACCTTTAGATGGCATATTTGCTTTTGGTATTTTCATTTATATTCATTTATTAGGATTTAATTCCATGAATATTCTTTGAGGCCCAATATGCAAGTTAGTAAAGGTAGAATTATGGTGGAGTTGGCTTCACTGAAGAAGGTTGTTTCTTTGTTTGTGACAGTTATTCTGCGAATGATAAGCTTCAGATATGATTACCATTGGGCGCATTATGATTCTCATTTTGATCAGGAGGTAAGATCGCACTTTAAATAGCTTTTTGTGTGTATTAGAAGTGGCCCCTTTTTTTTTTTTTTTTTCTAAATTCGCTCTAAATATATCAATCAAGTGTTTTATCCTGTCAATTAGGAAAATGACTCTGTAAAACTCGCTTCTCTTCTGTTGTTATGTTTAATAGTACTGGAACAATCTCCCTGATGCTTGGATTATTATCTCCTATCTGCCATGATGTGCTGTTTAAATAAAAGCTACTGCACAGTAAAATTGAATGTATATAATACTCTGTAGACATTGGACTTTATTTGATGCCACATTTGAATTTTGATTCTGTAGTTGATAGTTGTGTCCTATGCTACTGCATTTCTGTTCATGATGTGCATCATCAGCTTATTTCATTTTTACCTATTCTGAAACTTAAATATGAACTTTCTCCCCCCACCTCCTTCTCTCTTCCTACCTCCTCTCTGTTTTTCTCTTTTTTTTCTTTCTTTTTTTACTCTTTAATTGCCTCTTAACAACTTACAGTATTTTATTTATAAGATTTTGATCTGGTCATTTGCATTTGAGATTATATTGTAAATAACTGTGCAAACAGAAGCTAGTTTTGCTGATATTTTACTGAACTGATGACTTAGGAGCACATTCAATGTTGCCATATCTGTAAGTCGAGAAATACATGCTACCATTTTCTACAGGTAAGTTGCTTTTTAAGCATGAGCTGAACTGTTACAGTGTTTACTGCTCACTGTCCATTTGTTGGTGTTTTCCGAAGGTTTTTTTTTTAATCTTTTTCAGTTGATAATTTTATTCTTTTTACCCCGGAGAGAAGTGCCCCAAAGGATAAATTCTCCTTTAACATGTACCTTTCTTATTTGGTATATCCTTCTCTGTATATTGCTGGGCCAATTGTAGGCTTCAATGTGTATGCCTCATAGGTCTGTGATTTTGATTTTTATAATTATTTTTATTGCACAATATGGATCAACTTGTAGTTTATAACTAAAAGGTATTCTATAGTAGAATCATGCTGGAGAGTGGGATCAGAGAGGTTGGGTTTGAGAATCATATCATATTGAGTTGCACTGTCTCAGCCAGTTTTATGGACTTGTAGATTGTGGTTGTAATTAATACTTTTAAACACTGATGTCTTATTTTCTTACTGTCATTATGCTAGTTATTTTAGTCATTCTTAGTTTTGTTTCATGGAATCTTGTTAAATTGTTTACTTAAACCTTTGTGCAGTTAGAGATGCCTCAAAATAATTATGCTGCCCAAGATATGTCTTTGTATGGGCTACGTTGGATAGGCAGCTTTTTCCTTATAGAACTTTTGACACATCTATTCCCTTACAATGCTTTTGCCATCAGGTTAGTG
Organism: Omphalea diandra; assembly: GCA_949677035.1. Taxonomy (NCBI): domain Eukaryota; kingdom Viridiplantae; phylum Streptophyta; class Magnoliopsida; order Malpighiales; family Euphorbiaceae; genus Omphalea; species Omphalea diandra. Next base: position 11,996 of record CATIWR010429937.1, on the reverse strand, counting down.
TCTTTGGGGCTGAACGATACAGCCTGTATTACATTTCTCTTATTTCTTGTATTAATTGCATTTTTTTTTTCTGCTAACCAGGGGCTTGTGGAAATTGTTGTCTCCTATTGATGTATTCATCATAGGGTATGGGATAAGATGATCTTTACTGTTTTGCATCATTACATGCATTTTTGAAGCACAATTTCTTGAGCAACTTGTATTAAAATAAATAGTCATAATGCAGTAAAGCAATCATAAACTAGGTAATGTGATGAAGTCGTTAATAACCTCACTTGATATAAAAAGGGATGCATAAAGTCTGAGCTTATGACAAATTTCCAGGCTTGCCTTGTTGAAATGAGGAGCTTGAACTAAAATTTTGGTTCTTCATTCTGAGGTCAAGCTTGTCCATGGTAGAGTTCAACTCATAAGCTAGCAATGAAATGCAAGCTTAGCCACATGACATGTCATCAAACATGAAATCAAATTGTGATAGGGAGTTCATACTCAAAACAGGTATACAAGTCAATAGAGACCAACCAACCAGTAGAATATGAAATTGACAATCGTGCTTAATGCCAGTATCAGCTATGTTAGAGAGGCAGCGTTTCATATCTAGCTCTTATAATATGTCATTTATTTGTATATCCACTAGGTCCGACCTTCGGACTATAGGATGATGCCTAGACGCTCATTGTTCTGGATTTAGTTTTTATGTAATATAATTTTCCTGTGCTGCTACAGGTCTTAAACTTCATGTAGCTAAAGTTTTACCTCATTTGGTGCTATTTCTGATTCTGGTCACTGGTATGCTTATTGAGTCAATTATTTTTTACCTCATTTGACTTGAACTTTGTCCTTGGTAGAACATCTTGGCATTTGATTATTGCTAACAACATTGTTATTTTAGTTTTGTGGTATTGAGCCGCCAACAACTTGCCAAAGTGTATTAATAATTGCTACAACTTGGAGAACTTTTGGAAAAATTGGCATGCTTTGTACAATAAATGGCTTGTGAGGACCAACTTCCAGCTCATTTACCTTCTTGCCTAATCCTGGTTTTCCATATGATATTAATGGTTAATGAATTATAGCGATTTTAGATACATGTATCTTCCTCTTGGAGGAACTCAAAGAAAGCTGCTTAATATATGGGTTATATTTACATTTGTTGCAGCCTGGCATGATCTGGAGTGGTAAGCTTAACTTCTGCCTTTTTATTTTAAATTGCTTTCTGTATGATGTGCTATTTACCTGACAGTTTATTCCCTGTGGTCTCAGGAAACTTCTTTCATGGACATGGTTGACATGTTTATTCTTTATTCCTGAAATGTAGGTGAAATAAGCAGCAAATACATTGCAGGTGGACTATCTGTGGACTATCTGATACCATACTTGCCTTCTGTAATATAACACTGCGACTTGAAATCTGTTCGCAGCCTAATTTCATAATCGGTTTTATGTTGTCAGGCAGAGACTGCTTTTGGGGAGTTTCTTTTCTGAAAATTTAGTGCAGTTGCTGGTGCTATCACTATCACTTGTCTAATGTTATGTAATTCAATATATTAAGTCTACTGCTAATGGTCAAATTTTTTGATCTCCAACACATGATTTCTTTTGCAACTTGCAAATATTTTATTTTATTATATTAGGATCCCGGTTTTGATAATAATGCTGGCTAAAAGGAGGCAGAAAATGTTTGAAATATAATGGATTAATGGATATATTTGAAACCTTTAAATAGGTGTTTGTGTTGTGATAATGTTTGCTTAGGCAGATATAGTATGTTGTCTGATTCAGAGTAGTATTTAAGTCAATTACATCAAAGAACCTGGTGCAAAATTCTATTGCAAGTAAGCGGCCAATTGAACTATGGATTCATTGGACCATTACATCATATAAAGACATTGCAACTGAATGAAGTTTGTACTCCTAACAATCCAACTTTAGGAGCAGTGAAGCAGGTGCTTAAGAAGAGTGAAGGACCTCGGTGAATCAGCAGCCTCAACATCCAACAGAATATGAGGTGTCCAAAAATACGAAGATAAATGCCGAAATAGTTAAACAAATTAAGTAGGAGGTGGCTATAAAAAAATCAACCAAGAAGCAAAGTCTTTGAAGAGGTGGCTTCATCTAATTAATACAATGATCATTCATTCGTTAGGCTATACAATAAAAAGTAAAAATTATAGGAACTGAAACTTAAATATAGTGAATGTGATATACAATAAATTTGACTTCTCAATATATTTTTCTAGTTTATAATAAACATACATATTAATTTTTCTTAACCGTATTCATACAAGATTTTTACAAAAGGAATGAATAATATAACTAAAGTTAAGTAGAATACATATTAATGTTTAGAATTTAAATTTATACATCATAGCAATATTTTTTTATTGATTATTTGTGAGGTGACATGATTGATTGTTGATATTGTTGAAAGGTTCAAAAATATAAAAAGCAACAGAAATTTAAAAAAAAAAAATTGAGTTGAAAGATCAAAGTTGCTCCATTGATTTCAAAATAAAAATAAATAAAGGTATATATAATTTTCTGCTTGAAAACTCTAAAATAACAGGATGATATTGTGCTGCTTTTGCAAATAAAAATCATGAATGAAATGGAATGAATTTAGTTGTACGTATTTCATTTCCTGGTCAGATAAGAAATAAATGCATAGAAGGGTAAGACATGGGCAAAACCAATTCTGACCCAAAAAAAAAAAAAAAGAAAAAAGGCCAACAAGAAACACCAGAATAAGGGTAGTCCCAAAAATAATAATGTATGTGTTATTATAGAATATATTCAAAAATTATAAAATTACAAACATATATTTTCTAATTATACATATAAAACTTTGCTGCAAAGTGCAGTTATTAGGTTATTTAGTAATATAATATAAAATTTTGCTGTAAAGTGCAGTTATTAGGTTATTTAGTAATATAAAATAAAACTTTGTTATTTACAACATACTTGCTAAGGATTAAAATTTTGAAACAACCATGCTTTTTGTTTGGATAAAACGTAGATGCTACAGCAAAAGAGATGAATATTAAGTTACAAGGGTTTCCAGATTGCCTTAGCTTTCTCCTCAATACAAAAACAGAAATATTAAAGACGTATGTGTTAGCCTTGTGCATAAGATTTTTTTTTTAACTATTATTTATGCAGGTAGCAAACCTTGTTGGCTGTGTTATGGGACCATCAGGCATTAATTGGCTGATTTCGCAATTTCTTACAAGTAAAGGTAAATCAACAGCTTGATCCTTTTGTATGCTAATTCTTAATATCGTGAGACGCATGCAGCCGCATTTGATGCAATTTCATTAGGTAGGCTTGCCAGTATTGGGTGGCATGTTTGTAACATTTTACGTTGGGATGAAGATAACTGTCGTCAAATGTCTCAAGTGTTGCATTAAACACAGAATAATTGTGTTTATGAGATTATAGTTTGTTCCCCCTTATTTCTTTTTGGTTGAAGTCTGATTATTTTGCAGCTTATGTTCCACATTGAGGATGCCAAGCAAAAGAAGCATTAAACTACTTGGCCTAAGGAGGTTCGGTACTCGGCCTATATTTGCTGAATTGCATGCTGGCGTACCGTTGTTAATAGCGGGAAGGAAAGCATGGCTACATGACTGCACGTGATTGTAATCCTTTACAGATTGAAGCTTTAATTCAAATTGGCTGTGTATATTTTGTGGTGATCAAATATGAGATGATTTTCCGTGCTAATGCAGGAGACCACAACTTTGTCCTTGTTATCATTCCCATTATTTTTACAGATGTTGCAATCAATTTTTCATGCATGTGCCATAATTACAAGTTTGTGCTAAATGCACTTGCATTATTTAACGTTTTCTCACGTCGACCTATGGCAAGGCTTATAACTTTTCCGGCATATAATATTTGACGATAAATCCCATACTACATGAAGTTTGATGTTATATATTACTCGTCTTTAAACCATCTAAAAGAAAATAAACTGCTAAAGAATGACCAAATTTAAAATATTAACTATAATGAAAATTATCCCATGGTGAAAAACTGGTGGTACGAGTGATGATGATAAAAAGTTTTAGGCTAAACTGGCCGTATGAGCAATTTACCCTAATATTTTAGCATAAGCAGTAATCAAAACGTAATTAAAAATTCTTTTCGGAAAAAAAAAAGCATCCGCAAATTATTGTCCAACAACACTGATGACACGACAAATGTAGGCCAATGTATTCAGCCTGAGATTGGCAACAAGATGAAATTGCGCAGGACTAATTAGTAACTTGATAACATGTCATGTCAAAATAGCTTTGGTTTTCCAGTCACCTGAGAACATAAAGGCAGCCAAATTTCTCCAGATTAATCGATAACATGATCTACAAATCTATCGTTACTGGACAAATAAAAATATTACACCTTGCAATTTTTCAGATAATTACAAAAGGACTTATCAATATATTCTGTGAGTACGGGGAGAAAATGCAAGAAACATGTCCTCTGATGTAAAAACTCCAAACTTAGAAATAGCTGCAATAAGAAAAACCATGGAGTCAGGAAACTTGAAACTAGAAACAATTTCAATAACATGTCTCATTGGACAGGCTGCCATTACACGGTTAAACACACTTAGCGTACATGATATGTAACACATATTAACTGTTCCTCAAGGAGAAATTCTTCAGTGCACCCAAAATTTTCTCCTTTAATATTTTATATGGAACCTATGATAATTTCACTCTTCAACATCCAAGTGCAAAAGGGAGGGAGGGGGGATTATGGTAATGCATTGTACAGCCTAAAACTGAAAATGTACTCATCTTGCTTCAACAACACAGTTACATTTGCACCCAATGCCTGAACTAACACAAACATACTATCCACTCCAAACCCCCACTGCCACTGGTATTGGATAATAGCGGAGCATACCTACACCAATTCTTAAAGACCTAAACAGACAAGAAACACAGTAAACAAATCAAGGTTGCTTGTATAAGAAATTCCATCCACAGCTAACTACCACCAATTATTTGTCCTTTGCTTGTCATTGTTGGTAATGCATTGATTACCATGATTCTTTAAATCTGAGTTCAATTATTGCATTCATCAAAAACATCAAGTGGAAATACTAGAATCATCTTGGGGTCTTACATTACAAACATGTGGTTCAAACTATTTTAAAAACACACTTTCATCTCTGTGATTTACAAATAATACAATGCTTGAGTCCTTGAGGTACAATACTACAAAATTTTTGCCAATTTAATCCTTTACTTTCAAATTGGACTAAACTTTAATTTGTCAAAATTTAAAATGAGTCCTGAATTACAGAATTTTAAAACAGTAATCCTTAAATTCTTACATTTTCTGTTGATAGTACCACAAGGACTGAAGTGAATATATATGATACATAGCAAGGATTGTTAATGGCATCAAATCACAGGAGAGGGTTTTGCTGATTTTTCCAAATATAAAACAGTTACAAAGATCACCGCCATAGTTGTTAAAGGCGTGTCAGGCGCAAGGCGCACCAGGCTATCGGCGCTGCGCCCCTAAAGGCCAAAGGCGGGTGCCTTTCTAACTCCTACTATAACATCCATTTTTCATTTAAAATATCATGATCACTGGAATCCAAGATGGTCGATCTGTCAGAATATGGTGCCAACGTGTAGGAAAGTTCACCGGCATCATCGGAAAGTCACCAGAATTAGACCAAACCACTAGTACTAAGGTCATCAATCGCCGATCTGTCCATTTCCGACCATCTGAAATCTATCTTCTTCAATCCTGTTTTGATTTCTTTCTCTCTCTTATATTTCTTTTGTTTTTTGTGTTTTATTTCTTTCTTTCTCTCCTACTTATTCTATTTCTAGCGAAAGATATTTTCGGGCTTTGTATTTTTACTGCTTGTGATAATTTTTTATAGTAATGCATGTGTTTTCTACATTCTACTTAGTCTTTTTTGACTACTCATTTATTGTAGAAAGGTTTTTGCCACAGTCAATAAGTTTTCAATTTTTATAAGATTAAATAGAAAAATTAGTTGTCTTAGATCTTGTTACAAGGGTTAGAAATAAATTTTTTCTAATATAGTTCAAGAAAACTATTAAAGGGTTTGAAATATTTTCACTCAATATATAATGATTATATGCATATATAATTATTAGTTCTTAATTTTAATTTTAATTTTTTTAATTTTTGCGCCTAATGTTGCTTAGGCGCGCGCTTGCGCCTAGGCTCCAAGACCCCTTAGCGCTTTAGTGCGCCTTGCGCCTTTAACAACTATGATCACCACATTTTCTAGATTGCACTATTGTTATTCTAATTTTTGGACAAAATGAAATGAAATTCACAAAAAATAAATAAGATGCAAATTCTTCACCTGGTTACCATCCATGCGCTTGATGAGGTTAAAATGCCAATTTAGCTACTTCTTCATCTTACCACCTCCAGCCTTTGACTTTTTAGCACTAACTTCTTTAGCAGTTGTAATTGGTGTTTCCTGTCACAACATACAAATGAAAATTATGAATTAGTAGCACCAATCAACTAATACATTTAACTTATGATTCAATATAGCATCTAACATTAATTCTGCTAGACAGCTGGACAGAATCAAGAAATTAGCCACAAAAAACAACCTCCTCATGAAAGCAAATGCAAATACATGACCAACTACACTGCTAAAGTGAACTAGGTGTAATGGAGATGAATACAGATTGGTTCCGAACATTCACCAGAGTTTCAAGCTTCATAAGCCAAAGCAGACACCTCTGGATAATGGCATCGAGAACATGGAACCCAGACCCACAATCAGCAGGCTTAAGCTGCCAACCTTGGGCAAGGAACAATGACAAACTTGCATCGAGAGCATTTTAGACTTGATTGCTGGTTTAGGAGATTGAAGCACACATATGGTTTCCTGTCATCCAATGTAGTGAGAAATTATGGTACCAATTAGTTCTAGACTTCCCCATGGATCATAAGAACACACGAGGATTGATCTACCCTTCACAACAATTTTTTTAACAAAAACAAAAGGAGATCTAAAATCATTTAAGATTAGCATCTAACTGTGCTAGAATAGCTTCAAAGAAAAAAAAAAGAACCGGATTATCATTATATAAGATTAAATGTAAAATTTACCTAGTGGACATAGAACAGAATAAGACGGGGGATACAACGTGGTTGTTCCTTGGAATGATCATAAGTTAGTACCACCAAGGATTGGGGTATCATGGATCCAAACCCATTGCTTGAAAAAGTGGATTTGGAGAATCATTTCAAAAGAAGAGAACTACATAACTAATCAGTATTAAAAAAAAAAATTTACAAAAAACTCTATGTAAAATGCCGAGAGAAGAATAAGCAACCTAGGATGTCCACAAACTAAAGCAAAAACAACAGCTCCACTCGGACATCTTAGTGGATTGGGTGCGAGCCTCCCCACCCCAAAAAAAAAAAAGAGAGAGAGAATCTATTCATCCTCTACCACCAGAACATCATAAATTTTATCTACAATTCACCCAATATTGGACTTATATACGTTCCTTCCCTAACCAAGGGAACAGGTAAGGTTAGTTTTTCACTCCATGATGTTAACAATAGAAGGGAGCTAATTCCAGACTGTCAACGTCACTTCAAATTTTGGGCTTTAAAATCTCATTATTTATTAGAACATTGTGATAGAATAAATAGGTAAACCAAGTAGAAGGCTATAAGCAAGGAAAAGGAAGGGAACCAAAAATGATCTGGGCAGAAGTGATACAAAATAATGTAGTAATATCAGAATTCAAATACTTGTTGAAGTTCATTCCTAAAACCAGACAAAAGAAAATAAGAATGCAGCTAATTTGGGGCAAATACTTAAGCGTTAAACCCAAAAACACATATGTAGAGCAATGCCAATGAATGACACCAGAAATTCTTGTGGGGATAATACCTTCCGTTTAATAGGTACAGATGAGTTGGTAACAGGCTTGAAAAATGATTCCAATCTGTGAAAGAAAACAAACAAGGCATGATGAAACAATGAAAAAAGAACCCTGCTTCTAAAAGTTGCAACATAAAAATCATGCATTGACAAGTTTTCCAACAACTGTCAGATCAGCAATTAGACACTCAAATCAGAAAATGACACATAATAGAATAGTAGTTGTCATATGCTTGTGACAACATTCATTGAAAACAGATTTAAACAATACAATTTATTTACAAGCAAGACATAAACCTCAACAATTAATTTTCTGAAACTACAAAGGATCAAAGACAGCTTAGTGCACAAAATTATCATCATACACATATGCTGAATATTGCATATCCGTTGTTGTAAAAGCAAGATGATAACTGAAGGGAGGAGAAGAAGGGGAAGAGGAATCCAGGCCCCATGCCCAACACCAATCCCTCCATATCCCTTTTAGAAAAATAAATAAATAAATCCCAAATCCCTCCTCTTTCCAATCATACCCATTAGCATAACAGAACTACAGATTTTTTACCACAATTATTCTGATTCTCCTCCCTCACTTGTATGCATCATCACTCAAACTTAGCTTCTTTACATGCCTCTTATGGGACTATCACCAATTTAGTGAATTACCACATTAGTAGTGGACAAAAGTCCAAAACCTTGAAGGGAATTATGACAAAGATGGGTAATAACGTTTTTATAATAAACAGAAATACATGAAATTTGAATGAAATGACATTAAAGTACTTTATTATGTACGTTGAAGATAATAAGGAAGCCAATGCTATTTAAAACCATGAATACAAGTTAACTTACAACAAATTAGTGATTTTGTTTGAAGATAGAGGGCTTGCACCAATTCGGCTGCACAGGCCCTCTCCCAATAACTAAAGGAGGAGGGAGGGAATGAGAGAGAGAGAGTAAATTGCTACCATTTGCTGTCTTTTTGAGGCAAACCAACAAGAAACAGCACTATGATAGTTGCATGCATCATCCACACAATATTGTGATGTTGAGATAATAGAAGCACAGCATGGAAACACAAATAAACATTTAATGATGATCACCAACATTTTAAAAGACTGGGGATGAGCTTGAAATGCTAGTTATTAGTTAAATACTTCTCTCACAAAATTCAAAACCCCTCTGAAATCACCTATGCAGTACTTACCGGCCCTGTGAAGACTTGTTCTTAGCTGATTTAATTTTTTCTATCGCCTGTTACAAGTACACAAATCAAGACAAGTGAATCATATGCCACGTTTCCTAACCAGCAAGCCCATCAAGGAAAGCAAGCACAAAATTTTTGCAATAATGATCTGAGGGCACACCTTTGTCACCCGATCGCTATTGAACCCATTTTCATTCACCAGGAAAGTAATCAACCCCTGAAAAAATAATGGCATGAAAAAACATTTCATATTCATATAAGCCAATAAGCTATTAGAAATACAGTAAAATATAACATCATATTCCAAGAAAAATAAATGACCTCTTCATCAGGGGTAGTCCACTTAATTTCAGGTTCCAATTCATCAGAAAGGACAAGTGGTTCTTTAAAAAGCTTTCGAGCCTCCTGATATGGCCAATCTGCTGGTATTTGGTACCTGAACCCGCAAGAAATATGATGATTGAAGAGTCAGAAACAGTAATAAATTCATTAAAAAGCTAACTTATTATACAAACAATTATTATCATTCTGCAAAAACCATACTCCAAATTGTGATACATTGTCATTTTCATACAATTTACCACTTCTGACAGTGTAAAAATTTGTATTAGGTCTCATTGGATTACACAATCACCATTTGAAATACAAATTGAACATGCATCTGTTTGAAACGACAGCGCTGAAGCTGCAAGATAAAATCACCTTTCCTTGTTAATGTTGTCCAATATATTCTCTATAGAGCCATGCTGACGGATGAGTTTCAATGCAGTCTGACCTCCAATTCCTGTAGCATGGAATTTTTTTTCATGGCAATCCTCAACGAACACATTATCAAAATTTCATACTGATTACTGCTACAAGCTTCAATTCATATTTGTTTGATTAAGACTACTAAGAACAACAGCCATACCTCGAATGCTGTCACAATAATCGCATCCAGAAAGGATGCACAGGTCAATAAATTGATCCATGCTAAGATTCAGCTCCTCCAATATCTGAATCAGAACCATTATCAGAATAGTTGATTAAGTATCAAGAAATTGCACAAGTAATCACAGTACCAAGCACCTTTGAAATATCAAATTCTATAACTGGGACTTTTCTTGAGCTGGGATCCATCAAATGGCGAAGAAACCTAGGAGCTCCAAAAGTTAAGGAGTCCATGTCCTCAGAAGCTACAGCATAAACCTAAAAGAAACAAATATTTTTAAATAAATCACAAAAGAAACCATTCACAAATTCAAGAAACTTAAGAAAAGGAAATGGTCGTGTTGTTTTCCAGTAGAACTTATGGCACAAATCTAAGACAAAAGATTAAAGTCAATTCCTTAAGGTATTGGAAACAAAATGGATCCATTTTGAATGCCATGACATATATAGTGGACATATATTGGACTACCAGAATATATGCGACAGAAAAATACATGCCTTTCCCATTTTGCAAAGTGCAGCACATTGTGCTTCTGCTTCGGAAGGAGCCTACAGAAACAGAAAAAATGTCCCAAGTATCAATCTATTTTCATATAAACCTTGGCCACAGACACATACAATATATCAGGTTTTAAAACATAGGACTATGCTAATGCTATGTTCATATTTAATTAAAAGTACCTCAATGACAGGTACTCCCATGAGTCTTAGGAGTCTCTTGCAGTCTTCATTGTGCTGCTTCGTCACCTGCAGAGGTTGAGGAGCAAATGATTTTATTTTTCACTCCTTTGTCTAAAAGAGGATATATATGCAAAGTAAAACCACACTCATCTTGACAGAGGTTATGGAAACCACTACAAGAGGAATGGAAATAGAGCAAAGAGCCAACCTTAACTGTCCGCTTACTGAACTTCTCAATGTCTTCCTTGTTGCCAGTCTATTAACAAAACAGCATTTGGTAACATAAAATCTACAAAAGAAAATCAAGAAAACATGAAAGATAGAAATAGACACACACTTCCACAGCTTGAGCCAAATCCTCAGTAGCATCTGTCCTTCTCGAGTAACTGTATTGCAAGTTTTTTTATGAAAATTATTATTAACGATCGAGTAAAATTGTTAACACTTTAAATTACAAGATTCTGAACTGGAAAACAAGAACCACAGCTAGTAACAGTACCGTTTTGCCAGCTCTTGTTTTTTCAAATCCGGAGGCTGGCCATCAAACACATAACTGAAAGCACACACACTACGTGATTTACATAGAAGAACCATAAACTTCACCAAAAGAAACATTTAAGTAACAAAGGGACACAATTTCTGAAAATGACAAACAAAAAGAAGACAGAAAAGGTAAATAAACACATTACACAGGTTTCATCCCAGCCTCAAGAAGCCTTATTGTCCGAGTAAACATGCCTTGCAAATGACTACAAAACCGAACCAACAGGAAAAAGAAAAAAAAAAAACCATGTTAAATTAGCCAAAAAATTTAAGTATAAAGTAGCCAAAAAAAAAAAAAAAGGCACAGAAGGAACCAATTTTGTTTCATTTTTGCTTTCAAAAAGAGTCAACTTTATCACTAATAATAATATGACGGATGAAAAAGACTTGGGAAATTGAATGAAACAAAAAAAAGAGGAAGGCATTTGGTAAAAGACCTAGTGACTTCGCCAGCTTCATTAGTCAGCATTTCAGTCCCAGTTCTTCCCACCACGATCTGTAACCAATCAAACAAACGCACACTCATTCCACATAAAATTTCCGATTTTTTTTTAAAGAGCAAATTTTAGATTTTAAGAACAAAAGGCAGATAGTACAGACAAGGAACTGGTAGATGCTCATGCTAGCATCAATGGCAATTTTGCGGCCGAAATAGCTTTCAAATTTCTGCTCTTTCATGGCTTTTGGTGCATTATCCGCTAACAGCTTCGTTAAACCCTA
>CATIWR010429890.1:0-35318 GCA_949677035.1 Omphalea diandra | reverse complement strand
TGACACAATGGCAGTTTTCCACACCCATGCAGTTGCAGGAAGCTTAGGAGGCATTTTGACAGGCTTCTTTGCAGAGCCAAAGCTGAACCGAATCTTCTATATGGTAGATACATGGGAGCATTACATAGGACTTGCCTATGGCTTGCAGTCAGGCAGGACCTCTGCAGGGTTCAAGCAAATGGGGATTCAGTTGCTAGGAATACTGTTTGTTATCTTGCTCAATATTTTCAGTACTAGTGTGATTTGTTTCTTGATCAAGTTTGTTGTTCCTTTAAGATTGGCAGATGATGAGCTACAAACTGGGGATGATGCTATTCATGGGGAAGAAGCATATGCATTGTGGGGAGATGGAGAGAAGTATGACTCTAAGCATACTTCTGTGTATGATCAAGAGTTCCCTCAAGTTGCACCTAAGGCTGCTGGTCAGGCTGAAATGGCTTGATCTGCCTTTCCTCATTATTCAACTTATTCCAAACATTTTTTTTTACCTTCTTGTTAATTTCCTATACTTTCCTTTTGTTCACTCAAGAGTGAATCTCTAATTTGGGTCCATTCATAAATATGACTTTGATGTACTGATCCATCTACTGTAATAAGATGAACCTTCTTCATCGCTAGAGGATTTTCTAGTGATCATTACACTTGTGTACTTAAACGTGAATTTGAAAATCACATTTCTATAAATTAATTTGAAGTTTTCTTCTTTATTTTTCTTTTCTTGATAGCAATGTTATGTTTAAATAATTAACTTAATTTATATGAAACCATATTAGAGAGTACTACATATAATCGGTATTTACGTTGATTGCTTCTCACTGTGAATAAGGAGATTTCTGCATTTTGTGGAGTTTATTATATTAAATAGAACTGTAATCTAGTCAAATTTTATAATACTCAAATTTGATTTATCTATTTTTTTTTTCAAATTTAAACTTTGATTAAATTTATGGTAGAATTTAAATTTATTATTTTGTACTTGATTTGTTAACTTTTTCAATTGATTTTGAATTTGTTCATGAGTTTAATTAACTGATAAATATTACATAATTTGAATACTAATTTCATCTTAATTAATTTTTTATCTAATAATATGTATTGAACTTAATTTTACAAATTTAGACTTTTACTCCTACTTAATATATGCATATCTTATAATCATGTTTATAAACATTAATAAATTATTATTTCAAATAATAACTTTATAAAAAAACTATATTAAAATTAATTATAAGCTGTCCAGCGAGCTTTTCAATCAAGTTTAAAATTTTTTTGATTCATAAAAATATAATTAATATATATAATTAATTCTTGTTTCATAATTTATTTGAGAAGACAATTTATCACATATGTTAACTTAATAATTCATTTGAGACAAGAGCTATTACTTATAAAACTAACTAGTCACCAACATGTGCATTGCGAGGTTGAATTATAATAATAATTTTAAAATAAATATAATATTTATTTTTATTAATAATCATTTCTAGATACATTAATTAATTTTCTCATTGAAATTATAGATTTTTTATGAAAATTATTTTATTAAAGGAAAGCATAAAATTAGTAATTTATTAAAATATTAATAAAATTATAAAAGGTAATATTTCACCGTTAACTATAACGACAAATGTATTAAATCATAAACTTTAACAATTCTCACTTTTACAATATCATAAATTCTTTTTTTTTTTTAACCAAAATCTAATAATCTACCGGATCAGTGGATGTGAGAATCAGATCGAGAGTCCCATCGTTGCCTATACTTTTTAATTAATTTTTTAATTAAAATCTAATAATCCATTGATGGAAAGAAAATCAAAATTAATACTGTTTACTCTCTTCGCTTATGAAGAAGTTAGCGTGTCGAGAATAATCTAAATTTTAAAATTACCATTAAATAATATTTAATTATCTTTCAGAGTGAAATATCTGCATAGTTTAAATTCTTCATATACAGAAAATCACAATATATTATAATGTTTTGGTTCAAAAAAAACATATCTTATAGCGTATTTTTGACTTCCACTTAGCATAAAATAAAAACATGTTAATCAATCATTCTTAGCTGTTGATCATAAAATGATAATCGATGGAAGATTGTAACATAAGATGGATGGGTGAAATTTATTTCTTAAATAACATTTAACAATAATATTATTTAATTAATATCATGTGTCCCTATAATAAAAAAATAAAAAAATATAATAAATAAAAGGTATATAACACTCCTTATATAAAAATTAGAACATGGATGCAAAAAGGCTCAAATCATTAGTGTTAAATACTTTCTCTTTAATTTTTTCTTATTACAATAACATATGACATTGAGGTAATATTCTTTAACTAAGAAAAATTTATATTTTGAATCATATTATTTTAAAGAGTGAAATAAAAATAAATAAAAAATAATAAAAAGAAAATATCTAACACTTTTCTTTTTATAATATTATCATTAACCAAAAAATATAATATATTTAGAGAGAGATAGAGACAATAATATATGTGTATAGAAAAGAAAGCATAAAAAGACAGCAATGAAAGACACTGTGCTAAGTGGGGAGAACTTATCAAATAGGGGTGAATACGTATTATGAATATATTAAATTAAATTAATTAATCAAATTAAAAATAATTAAAATTAAAAAGAATCGAAAAATAACTGAATTAATTCGAACTGTAATAATAATTTGGAACAATATCAATTATTAATTTTTATTAGGTTCAATAATTGATTCAAATTATTATTTGGAATCGATGTATCTATATATATGTATATTTTTTTTTGTAATTTTAATTTTAAACACTTATGTATATATACATATATACGTAGAAATTATATTTTTTATAAATTTAATTTTTTAATATATTTATACTCTATTTTTTTGTAAATTTAATTTAAAAAAATTCAAAATATCTGAATAATTTAATTGGACTGAACTGAAAATCAAGTCAATTAAAGACAAATACTTCAATTTAATACTGATTCTTTCATTTTCTAAATAACTAATTTTCAATTCAATTTCAAATAATTTCAAATAACTGATGCGTGATCAAAACCAATCATCCTTGCTATCAAGAACAAACCTCCTTTTTTTTCGAAATAGAAAAAATCTAATTCACTGTACATGAAAACGACAGCATCTTAGTAGTGGCCGCCAGCCAAACCACTTAAAAAAAAAAAAAAGGAAAAAAGAGGTGTACTTGCATGAAAAATGAGTTTATAAAATAATACAAATCAATTAAAAACAAATTATGTAGGAAGCATTGATATGGAAATCTTACATTGATTAGATTTCTTTTCTTTAGATAAAAATTCATTATCACTTTATCTATATTTCAATTTTTTTGAAGAAATATATATTTTAAATTAGCAATTAAGAAATTTTCAACTAATTTCTTAAAATATTAATGAGTTTAATTCAATAATATTGTAATTGATTTCAAGATATTGAAACCAAATCACAAAGAGAAAAACTAATTTCTTTAAAAGAATTGATAGTTACGTCAATAGGTAAACTTTTTTTTCTCCTTTGTTAATATTTTAAAAAATTGATTGGTCTATATAGAAAAGATATTAAAAGGGTGGATGAATTATTACAAACTTCTCATTTTTTAATATATTTAATTAACTTATTACTCATGTTTCAATATTGTATGATTTAGTTTCTTATATTTATTTTATTATGCTTTTAGATAATTCTTTTAATTTTTTCATTAAAAATCATAAATTTTATTTGACTCTCTTATAGTCATAGTTTGTCATATTTAACTAAATCAACTTTTATTTTGAATATTATGTAAAATAGTTTCTCTCGTTTAATTCATTACACTATTATATTTTTTAAATCATTATTTTCATTCAAATTATTTAAAAATTTATAATATCCTCAACATTATATTAGGTTTTTAGATTTCAACATTCTTACTATCTCACCAACCTCATTATTTTTTCAATTTTAAAGCAATAAAAGAAGATTTTTATAAATTAACTATAATAATAATTGAACATATAATAAAATAATAATCAAAATTAATTAGTTAAAAATTTAAAAATTAACTATAATCACATTTTATTATATTTTTATTATATTTGATTAATTAAAATTTGATTATAATATTAGTATATTTTAATTGTGATCATAATTAATTAACTTAAAATTTTTCTTATTATTTCAAAACTAAAATATTAATAAAGTTGGTGAGATAACAGAGATGATAAAATCTAAAAATTTTAATTGTAATAAAAAATCAAATTCAAAAAATATTTTTAAAATCTAATAGCCTAATAGATTAAATAAGAGAGACTATTTCATGCATCATTAAAAAATAAAAGATTACTTAATTCAAAATGCATATAGCAAACCATAGAAAAATCACAGTAATAATCCTTATGATTTTTAATAAAAAATAAAATGAAAATCTAATAATATAATAAAGTAAATATAAAAAAATAGAACATAAAAATTAAAATAAAAATCCAATAGTATAATAAAATAAAAGATTATATTATATTATATTGAAATGTGAATGAGAAACTGTAAAAGGTTTGTAGTAATTAATTCAAAAGGATTGATGGCTATGAGTCACCTCATGAGAGGTACAATTTTTTTTTTAATTGGAAGTGGGGATTAAAAATTATTGAAATGCAACAAAGTCTCCAAAAAATCCTAAACGTTAAGCAATTGACATTCTTGGCTTTAAGTGTTGTGCATGTGTTATATTTTAAACTATAATTTAATATTTAAAATGATGCAGTTGCTTATTATGATTTCTTGTTCTTTGATGATAAAATAACATTATTTCATATTAAAATAGAAAAGTTATAAAATTAGTGTCATATTATAATAAAGATAAGACTATCTATAAATACATGTGACATTCAAATCTCCCATGATTTTTTAATTTTAAAAATAAAGTTAAATCTTTTACATTATTTAGTGCATTATATTCTTTATCTCTTAATATAATGGAAACGGAATATTTTATCAATAAATTATAATGTTAAGTTCATGCAATAATAATAGCAGCGTCAAACATATTTCATCATTTTCCATAATAAATATTTTTTAATTTCAGTGCTTATTAAAATGTGAATTTTTTTTTTATTATAAATACTTTAGTATCATTGAATAAGTCTTGCATATCAATGAATATATATATATATATATAAAATCATTTTATATGAGTAATATATATGGTTAATAAATTTAGGCTTTTTGGTGAGATGGGTCATGAAAAAATCAAAATACTAGAAGTGAGGAAGGAGAGAGATTGAATTCTTTATATTTCGGGAGGAGAAAAAAGGAAAACAGCTTTGAAACAGGAAAAGAGAAGAAGGAAGGAAAAGTCACTTGGTTAGCATTTCCTGCATTGAAGATAAGAGAACTAACTACCTACTAATAAAAAGCACACTGGAGAGAGAGAGAGAGACGGAGACGAAGACGAAGACGATATTTTTCTACTGCCCAAACATCTATCCTGTTGTACGGACTTATTTCATTTTTCCTCGCTCCTTATTTAGATCTGTGCGCATCGCTTCAACCCAATTCCTATTTTCTCCTTTTCTTTTGAATTTTCTTTTACTTCCCTCTCTTTTTTTCAATGCTGCACATACATTAGCCCAAAACAGCGAAAGTGTCAGAAATAATGGAGCTCCACTACTAGTAGTTCTAAAATTCTTGGGCAATGGAATCTGAAACGTCGTCGTCGGTTGATGAACCTGCCCCCCTTGGAGGTGGGGCTGCTGATACCAGAGGTAGGCACCGGATTCTTGCTGAACTTAAGCTGGTCGACCAAGAAATCAAGTGCTTGGAGGTCTGTTTCCAATTCCTATTTTCTTTTTCTTTAAAATGTTGCTGCTTTTATTATTATTTTTATTTTAACTGTCTCTGTTGTAGCTTTGAGAGAGAGGAAAGGGTCTGCTTTTATGTTGTTTAAAGTTGTTTTATTTTGATGCCCTTTTCGCTTTCTTTTCTGGTTAGATCCAATCACTGGATGCTTAGTTTGTTAAACTAAATTCAACTTCAATCGGCTACTTAGGATTTTGTTCAGGACATTCTATCGTGGATTAACTATTTCTTATGCCATTTCATGTGGGTTATTTAATTATCAGTTAGGGATATTTGTGGCTTAAACATAAGACACCATTTTTTGAAAGACAGAAAATGAGAGGTCAATGGGTGCTTGACATAGCTTGGTAATGCCTGGTTGTATAGGGGAACTGAATTTTATGAGAGATAGATTCAAGAATTTGAGAATTTTACTTTTATTGTTATTGTCATCATTATTGTATATGTTAATGTCAATTTAAATCTCCATATTTATCCAGAATTTATGAGTTGAAAATGGTTTCTGGAGAAAATTAAAGTAAAATGTGAAGTTTACTTGGTCAGTATGCTAATTTTAGTATCATGTTGTAATACTTCTAGTTTTACAGTCTCATACGAGTTGAGAATATTTGATTAACATGTTATATTTATCTTGATGGTTGATTTGTAGCGTGAATACTTTTGATGATTAGCATTGTGTTGCAAGATCAGTATTCATATGTTCAACTAACTTTCTTACCATGTGTACATAAAATTCCATAAGAATCATGTTTCAGCCCAAATGTGGGGCGTTGTTCAATGCTTCACTTACTTGCCTAAACTATGCAGTGTGGGGATAGAGCACTTCGAGTTATATTTGATTTGCTTGCTTTTCAAAACTGTGGTACAGAATAATGGTAGGACTCTGTAGGGTAGTCTATTATCAATAATAGCACCTAAAGTTCTTCTTATTGCAGTTTTGAAATGGGAAGGGACCACTTAAGAGGTTGAATACAGTTGGCTTCTTTCTAACTACTGGAGGTCTTCTTTGAATGCCTCTTTCATAAACTTCAATAGTAACATAAATTTTACAACATTATTTACATCTTCTAAGTTAGCAGTGCCACGGATTTTCTTGAATTCTTTGAAACTCCCTATCAACACTTTTCAGTATAAATATTGTAAATTACTTTTCTTGAATATTTCTAGATCTTGCTTTTTTTTTTAGATAGGTTATTGTAGATAACTCTTGATTAGTTCTCAGCTATGTACTAATAACTCCAAATAGTTTCCTCAGCTTTCTGCTTTTAACTGTTCTACCGCACCAATGAAGTGTTGAAAGCACAATGGTCTCACATGGTTATGCCTTGTCTTTTGTTACTTTTTTGCTTATGATTGATGAGCCTACTGGTTCTGCATATGTATAGAGATTTTAGGAGTGCAAACGATAATAAAAAGCGAAGAGAATTTCTATCACATGAAAGGTTTATGTAGTTTCTTTTCCATTTTTCTTGAAGTTCCTTTTGTTTTAGAGTTTACTGTTTTTTCAATGTTGATATCCTTTGGTTCAGAAATCTGACTAGCATGTTGATATGGAGATTATGGATTTACATACTTCATTAGATTAGATGAACATGGTATAGAAGCTACTTTCACTGTCTAGAGGAGTGTTGAAGTATAATGCCATCCCAAAATCCTCTCTTCCCTGGCCAGCCCAAGGAAAAAAAAAATAAAAATTTTGTTTTACTGCTTTCAGTTTCAATTTTCTTGTTTTGAAGGTATATGGTGCATATCAATTAGGCTGAACCATCATGTTTTCCTCCTTGTTTATTAAGTCTTACAAAAAGTGGTTTTACATTGGCACACCCTCCAAGAGTATCCTTGATTTATTTAATTGAGTTTGTTCCATAAATCTTACACAGGAAGAGTTCGAAGAGCTTGAGAAAACAGACAATGTATCAACAGTATGTGAAGAGTAAGTGTAAGAAATGATATTTTCTTTATATACGATATAAATATGATAGTTCCCCTGTTGGTAAGCATTTGATTAGGATTAGAGTAAATTATTATTAACCCCCTGATGTTTAACATAATTCATTAATCAGGACCTGAATTTTCAAAATCAAATTAGTTTGTTCCTAAGTTTACATTCCATCAACATTATCCTTCCATTAAAATTTTAATTAATTTTTTGTTAGTCAAAAAAAAAAAGTCAACCTTAATAAGAAAGTTTACTTTTTGTTTCCAAAGCTAATCCATATCTTCAACCTCACCAGCATACATTGCAAAAGATTAGAATTCTCTAGAATCCTAAAACACCATATAAGAATTTTTTATACATACGTTCTTTTGCTCAAAAGATATTCATTGAAAATTTTCAAATAACTTTGTATTTGTTATTTTTTCTAGAGAAATTTTGTACTTTTTCTTGGAGATGCCAAAAGACATTTAAATCCCAATTAGAAGTTTATTTTACAAACAAGCGTTTGGATTTGATTTGCTTCCCGTTTTCATCTTCTTCTTCTTTCTATATTAAACAAAAGATGCTATTTTATGGAGGATTTGGCTAATCTTTTGCAGATTTACACACATATTCACTACTTTTGTACCTTCATCTGCCATAAGCTTAAACCCCAGCCCACCCCTTTAACCTCCCTACCACTGGTTGCCATTCTTAGAACTTCAATGATGCAATTGAAGACCTAATTGACGAAGACAACACCTTTAATAGCTTGAATTTGGTGTGGGAACAGCCTGAGCTTTTTTTTAGATGAGTCACAATGGTAGTAAAAACGAGATAGGGACAATGAAGAAAGATAAGAAGGAAGAGGGTGGGGCTGATTGGTGTGGGATATATTGGGGAGATCTGAAACAAGAGGAGAGGGTGTGGAATAGAGTGCATCACTCTTTTAAGGGACAAAGAAAACAGAAGGATAACATTGTTGATGGCATGTAAACTTTGGGAAGAAGTAATTTGATTTCGAGAATGGAGGTTGTGACTAGTGAATCGTGTCAAACCTCAGGAGTTTAGTAATTAACCTTTACAATTAATATCAGTTTTCTTGGTGCTCCTCAGATTGCTGCGGAGTGTTGATACCATACCTGATCCATTACTCTCGGAGTAACTTCTGCAACACCTATTCTACTCTCTTTTTACTGTTTTAACATTTTCTTTATTACTAATACTCGGTCATCTTATTTCCTTTTTCTTTTCCCAATTACAGAACAAATGGTCCTGTAAACTCATTATGGGACCGATGGTTTGAAGGGCCCCAGGAATCTCAAGGTTGTCAATGCTGGATACTCTGATTTGAGGCAATCTAACATTCATTGTGAGGCTTCAACCTTTGTCATATAACAGACTTGTGAACGTGTTACAGCGCAATTTTTTTTTTTATCTCATCAACTGGTCGATTAATTTTTCTAGTGTATGCAATACAAAGTTTTAGGATACTCATGATTAATGTAAAATCTCTTTTCTGTTCAGATTAAATTTGTAAATCAAGTTTGTCAGTACTACTGAAAACATCTTTGGTTTCATATAAGGCAATTTTGAGCGTGCACGCTCAATTTCCTAGTGATACTTCATAAATATTGGTACTCTGTAGCATATCTGACCGAGTTGTCCAAGAAAATTTTGAGCTTTTGTTTTGATGACTGAAGGACGTATTCCATTGCTGGATTAAGCCGTTTTGTTCACCGATTATTTGGGCTTGCGTTTGCCTGCACAAAGATAAGTTACTTCGATTAGTCCGCAAAACAAACTCGTGAACAGAAAATGTGAGAGTTTTTCACTGCAAGCAGAACAGTCTCATGCCAAAAGAAAACAAAGTAGAAGGTAATTTCTAGTCCATTTAATTCCATTTGAAGCTCAACCTTAGTTACTAAACGCTTTCCAATGCAGCATGGGAAACGCCCTAAATATATTTAACTTCAAGCTATTTCGCATTGCTATTGTAAAAATTTGATTTTATTTGTTAAATTATCATGTTCTTATGTTTTAAAAATACTTTTTATCTATTCATTAGTTATACTATCATCGTAATTCAATGTTTTTGATAAAATTTCTAAATATTAGTTTCTTTCAGAATTATTTTTTCACATAAATGTCATTAAAAAAAAATCTATGATCAATGAAAAAAAGATAAATTTTCCTAATTTCTGCTTCAAAAATCAGCTATTGCCATGCCAAACTTCCCCTTAAGTGATAAAAGGTCGCTATTTACAAAATAAAAAGACAAACCCAATATCTAGATGGTCCTCAGGAGCAACATATTGATAATACAAACCTGCAGCCTTCTTTTATGGATGAATAAATGAGATCCTCATGAAGCGGAGTCTCAACAAGCTTATTATGATGAAAATTTTATTTGATTTATACATACAAGCTCAATGAGCTTGGAACTGAGTAAGATGTTTGTAATAAGGATATCTATCACCAGAATAGTAACTAAAATTCGTCGATACAATTTACACATGTATACTCCCCTAAGCAACAAAAGCAAAATATGTTGGCAACAGGTGAATCTACATAAGCAAAAGTAGAGGTGTAGGTAAAGATTATTACAGAACTTGAGTGGATAACAGGTGCCTCAGCTGGAGTAGATGTTCCTCATCTGAAATGTGAAGTGATAGGCGAAGATTCGTTAAAAGTGACTCTTGCTCCCAACTTAAAGGACCAGAAGCATACAATGCCTGCACAGTTGATTTGTAAGCGCGGAACTCTAGTTCATGGATGTCGGCCTCTAGTTTCTGCTCCAAATATGGAGTTAAATGTAAATTGACAGAAGAGGAAGGAAACGATGATTCAGCATCTGAGTTATTTTCCAATCCTTTATTGCAATTATGACAGGTAAAGAGAGCAAATTCATTTGAACTACAACTAGCAACAGAGCATCGGTCACCATCTTCAGTTAAAAGATGCTTAGAAGAATTGTATTGCAGGTCAGCAGTTGCTCTTGCTATATCAGCAACCATCTCCCCAGATCCCTCATTGAACTTTCCATCTACTCTAATTTCTTCTCGAGAAGAAATGTCATCTACCTTCCTAATTGAAGGAAAACTACTTGTGCTAGGCTTATGATATCCTCCCACGCAAGAAAGGAGGTTCTTGGAAGATCTTTCAAGACAGTAAATGCTGCTTCTATTCCCCATTCTTGCAGGAAGACACTTGGCATTATTGTGCTCATCCTTCAAGAATCTCTGCCCATTTCTCTTTCTTAAGCATGTCTCTTTCTCTTTGCCTATAACTTCTACCAAGCTACCGGAAACTTTTGAATTGTTTTGCATAAAATTTGTGGTGGATTCCTTATTCTGAGCCCCCTGCAGTGACTGTCACAGATTTTAGAGATGTTGACACACCTAAGCAATCAGCACAAATTTTATTTCCTTATATTGCAGTGTGCATAGAGTGTTGAATCATGGAAAGAAAGTAAAATTACGCCTAAAAGTTTGAGAAAGGAATACTACATAAGATGAAAATTAACATAAAAAGCAACATGAGAAATTACAATCTCAAAAGATATTCAAGTTCATAACATGAGAACATACATCTTTCATATGCCCCAAAACACCCATGGAGGAGAACACATGCTCAGAAACTCATTTAAAACAGCAAAGATTTGTCACAGTGCAAAATCATATAGAGTTGGAGGCTAAGCAGTTGTGCTACTAAAAATGCTATAAACAATAGAAAGAAACTATAAAAGATCTTTTCTGGAATTTGATATAGCTAAAACAGGAGTAAATCAAGAGCAAAATAAAGCAGATGCAGAAATATATATATATATATATATATATATATATATTACCTTCCCTATCGCTGACCAATTATTTTTACCCCACGCCTGTCGAATCCTAACATTAGATTCATGAAATTCTTTGAGTTGGATGGATCCAAACAATCTTATAACAAAAAGGTTGTTCTTCAAAACTTTTGAAATTTTGCCAACCCTCCAACATTGAATATCAAACACCTCAACTACATCACCAACCATCCATCTTTTTCCCCTTCTATGAGGAGGCTGAGGCCTAACATCCTCCTTGTGCACCTTCTCCATCACCAGCTCTCCATCACAATCAGTGAATGAATCATACCTTACCATATGATAATCTCCATCTACTGAAATTATAGTCCCAGGAAACCATGAACCGCATGGCTCATGTTCCCTTCTCAATACTTCCACTAAATTCCCTTCTTCAAACTTCATGATTCATTCAAGAAATCACTGAAAAAAGACAATAGAAAACAATTAGTTATAGAAATGTCATCTTTTACTTATAAAAAAATTGGAAGAGACAAATAGTATTCAAAATATTACTTTGCTGCAGCAGATCGAAGAAACCCAAGATCGCACCCAATCCATAAAGCACTAAAACAATATTTGCAGATCGTGATAATCAAAAAATAAATAAATAAATAACCTATCATTTTAGAAGTTAAAACCAGTCATTATATACCAAACCCAGTTGTCTTCAAACAATATTAGCTAATCACCTATGGGTCAAGTATCAAAATCATAAAGATCTCTAGATAAAGATGATTCTTTGATCAAGGTTTTACCAGTCCTCCACAAATAAACACAAGCAGTGATCGAACAAAAATCGAAATCAATGAAACGGAAAAGGAGAATAACACCTGCCCAGCATTTAAAATTCTAAAACTAACAAGAATTGCTGATATTTACATCAAACAAACACAATGATAACAATAAAGAATTCAATACAATAAAAAAAAATGTTCAAGAAAGGGATAATAACAAGAAAGAAAGAAACAAAATGGAGGCAGACCTAGCAGCATGGCAATAATAGTAGTGATAATTGCAAATGAACAAGACACATCTAACAGGCTTTAATTTTGCTTATGAGTATGACCACATCTTTAACACATATGCTCCTTCGGAAAATTTTTCATGGATTATAGCTTCCCCGATGGTAACTTTAAAAAAAAAAAAAAAAAAAAAATCGAACGATTAGCTAATATGATGAACCTTATTTTCCACTCTTCAGGGTTGGTATTATCACGTAATTCACTCATTAGCAATTTTATTGGACCATTTTTTGTTTATAATTTTGTTTTAATTAGGCATTTAAAGGAATATCAACGTAACATTGATTGAAATGAAGTTATTTAGGATGAAGAAGGATCTGCCATATTAAGCAAACACAATAGATCATTTTTTTAGTCCCTTAAAAAGAGAAAATTACATATGGAACATGTGGAAGAGATTGGCTGCACAAAAATCCAATTACTAATTTTTTTTGTAGTATTCAACTACTAAATTATTCAAAAATCGATCAAATTGATCAAAATTAAAACAAAAAATATAATTTTATATAATATTTTATTATTATTTTAGCTTTTACCTAAAACTGAAAGATGAATTTTAATTGAAAAATAAAAAGTCATTATGATTATTTTGCAACGTATTAATTAATGCATTTCTTTTTATTAGGATTTTGATTTGGATCAATTTGATTCAATTAACAGTTTCCTAAATTATTAGTTCAAAAATTTTTATTTTAAAATTACAGTTACATGCTATAATTAATTGACCAAAATGATAAAATAGCAACAACAATTCTTGTTTAGACCATGGCTAAGCAGGAATTTTTGAATTGATAGGCTAACGCTATAAAATAGGAAAAATAAATAAATATATTTTTGAACTGTTTAAATTAGAAAATTTATTACTTAGGATGGAAAAGAACTGTTCTTTTTTTTTTTTTTGGGATGGAAAAGAAATAGTGTTTTAGGAGAACAACAAAAGAAGAAAAAATACTTAAAAATTCTATTATAGGATCAGTATTTTTCTTATTTATGAAATTTTATTATTTTTATTATAAATTTATGAAAATTAGAAGTGGCTTATTATGATGTCGATTTATTAGTTTAAAAATGGAGAAAATGTTGTGATTGATAAATGTACATGGAGTAGGCGAAAAAGAAACATTTTGGTTCAACCAAAAAAGACATTGTTAATTAGTATTTTTTTGTCTTTAATAGCCATATGAGAATTGTGTGCGTTTGTTTGTTTGGTGAATTACAAGTGACATCAACTCCACTTCTAGCCCTTAATTATCTCAATAAATAGTGGAAGGATAATTCAAATGTTTATATCACATAATGTGACCCTTATCTTCCCTACTTTTTTAGGTGACTTGATAGGTCCAAGGACTCGCTTGCTCCATTCCACCATATTT
Organism: Omphalea diandra; assembly: GCA_949677035.1. Lineage (NCBI taxonomy): Eukaryota > Viridiplantae > Streptophyta > Magnoliopsida > Malpighiales > Euphorbiaceae > Omphalea > Omphalea diandra. The sequence goes on along the minus strand of CATIWR010429890.1, from coordinate 21,309 downwards.
AAAGTCCGAGTTCAACCCTGCTCAAGCTTGAATAAGTACACCTTCTGAAAAGATGGGCTTAAATGCTATTTACATGGAGCCCATCCATCAAACTTGACATCCGCTCGTAAAATTATTTATGTATTGCTTAATTGGCTCACCTGGAACTTAAAGGCTAATAAATTAAAGGGTTATTGATAGGAATACTAAAAATATAATAATAATAATCATAAATTTATCTCAAGCATTAATAATTTCTAAAGAAACTAATTTGTACAGAATTATGACAAAAATACACTCAAATTTCCCTCCTTTAATAAATTTCATTCATCAAAATATTTTAATAATTGAAGTGAAAAAAAAAAAAGCATACAAATCTTCCTGCCATAGTAATTTTGATTAAGCAAATCACTATATAACATATTTGCAATGGAAGACGAAAAAATCAGTTTTTGAATCTTTCAACTGCTCATCAATTCTTTGTTTTTTTTTTTCTCGTACATAACATTATCAAAACTAAAATATTAAGAAATATCATCAAAATGAAAATATGAAAACAAACACATTTTCTCACACACTAGTGTAGATTTACGGATCTTTTTAAAAAAAGTTCATTACATATATTTCTCTCTCCAAAATATATTTAATATAATTTTTAACGCTTGTTTTACTTTTTAAAATAAAAAATCATGAGTTTTGATATATTGTAGATAAAAAAACAATTAAAAATAAATATATTTGAGCTCAATATCAGTCATAAAAAAGAGAAAAAATTGAGTTGTTGAAAGTTGAATAAGATGTTTATGTTTATCTATTTTGGCACAGTAAAATATTTATAAATGGTTTATTTATTGTTTATGTTTTGCTTGTTATTGGTTTGAAAATGGTTTATTTTTTGTTTACTTTAAAAATAATATTTGCGTTTAGTTTTTTTACATAGTAAAATATTTACAAATGGTTTATTACATATTTATTTTGGTTTCCAAATGATTTATTATTGATTTAAATTATTAAAAATAAAATATAAAAAATGGTTTGTAAGAAAATATTTATTTTAAGTTTATTTTATATTTATTTTTTGTTGATGCAACTAGTGATAAACCAAAAAAAAAAATTTGAAGATAGATATTTACGTTTAGTTTTTCTTATACAGTAAAATGTTTATAAATGGTTTATTAGTAATTTATTTTTGTTTATAAAAAAATATTTTTCTTCTTTTTTTTTTTCATCTTCATTTTTTTAGATGGAGAAAGTGAGTGAAAAAACAAAACAAAAACAAAGAAGAGAAGCGAAAATATAGCTAAATGCGATAATATGGCCAAATAAAAACAGAAACGATACTGATAATTTGGGTTATCATACTAATAAAGAGAAACAAGAAGAGTGCAGTAGATTGAATAGTATAATAGTTTGTAGAAATGAAAAAAATAAATAAAGATAACATAAAAATATAAAAACGAATATACTGTATTGTCTTTTTAAAAAATATAAGACATAAATGTCCATAAAAAATAAAAACATGTGCATCGTGTAATTTTCCCTAAATTAAACAGACAAGAGCTTCATTGGGCTACATTATTTGGGACTACAAGTTGGTGTTTCTGAAATAATCGTAATCATGGTGTATTCCGTTCGGGTCATCAATAGGATATAGAGGTGTCCCATTCTTATGCAAATAAAAACGATGCAGTTCATTAGGGTGTAAGATAGTCTAAAGTTTACTAGGAAAGGGGAGAAGGTTTATGTGGATAAGCAAATCGGTTAGGGTCCTTACAATTCAGTGCGGGTTAATGTTAATACGGATGGTGCTGTTAAGCTCTCCTCTAGACGATCTTCTGCAGAAGGGCTAATTCGGGGAAGGATGTATGGCTTGAATGTTTTACAATGAACATCGATTTTTATTCTATTACAACTGCTGAATTATGGGACATATATTGAACTAAAGCTAGCTTGGGAGAAAGACTTTAGACGTTGTGTTATTGAGACAGATAGCAAGAGCGTGGGGTGTATGATTTCTAGTAGAGCTCTAGTGACAAATGCCAATAAAAGGTTGTTTCAACTTTTTAGACTTAGCTAGTTGGCAAGTCTCTTGGAACAAAGTTTACACTTGTAGATTGGCTTGCGAATCTTATGATAACCTCCCGAGCGGTACACATATCTTTCTTTATCTACCTACCGCTTGTCTATCTTGGCTCCCCCATGACATTATTGACGTTTCCTATTCATTATTGTCTGGTTTAACTTTGAGGTTTTGTCTCCATTTTATAACTCCACCCTAAAAAAAAAAAGTAACAATGGTAATGATATACATGGCCACAAATATATGCCCTAATCTAAGGCATAAGATTTCTCAAGATAATAAAAAAGGGCTTAAGAATGATAAATTCTTTGATTATATACACTGATATTATTGTACAAAATTTTAAATAATGTGTAATTTATTAATTATTTATGATAATTTTTTTGAAAATAAAAATTATCCAAAATGATAAAATAATTATATATAGTAATAAATTATTACCTAAATACTTAAAAATTTATTAATTATGACATTGTAAAGTATATAGCACTAAAAGCCTAAAAACAAAAAGAAGATATAGATCAAAAAACAATGTTTTAACATGGGATAAAAAAGATTGATTTAATCATGTTAATTAGTACTCTGATGCAGTTCATATAGATATTTTCTTAATCTTAATTTACATTAATTAGTAATCTGATGCATTATCATTTATGGATGCCAGGTCATGCGAAGGTCTTAATTGCATTCTTACTTTTTCAAAGTGTTTTTTCTTTAATAAGATAGAAATAGAAATGATAGTTGTGTAGGAAGAATTATGGGCATAGATTACCATGAAGTATGACCTTGGTTTTGTGGTTGACGCAGACATGAGAGTTGAAAAAAACTGTCTTATCAGATTCTTGATTGCACAACCGGAAATCAATGGATAGCCTTTCCTCCTCCTACTGCATGTCAAAATCTCGACGTGTTCGTGAGCTGGCTAGGATGTCCGGGCCTATCTTTTACGGAATGGCCCGAGCCCAAACCAAATACTCAGGTCTATAGCTGTGACCATGCCTGGCTCTGTGCAAGTTTGGGCCAGTTAAAGCCAGCAAAATCGAAATAAGGCTAGAAAAAAAAGGCTTCAAATATAATTAGAACAAAGCAGGGAGCACATTGCGCCCCTAATGGACCATGCTAGCCTAGTGTATGATTAAGTGCATCGAATTAGGGACTTGAGATATATATATAAGTAATAATTCTCATTGAAAGACTTAAACATTGTTTAATTACATGATTAAATTCACTAGGTATTGTATTGTGAATTTATATATGTTAGCAAGTTGTTAGTTACTGTGGCTCCATGTTCTCTGGTTCCTCTCCAATCCAAGGCATGTGAAGTGAGCACGCATCGATGATAAAAGCTCACCGCTTTTCGCAGTTTGGCTGTGCTTCCCGAGCAAACACCACACGTAAAATTGACAAAACCTAAAAAGGGCCTTATAATTAACCATCTACTTTTGCTTTCTTTTGTCCTTTTCGCCCTATTAAGCTTTACTTTATGTATTGAAGTCCTAAATGTCATATATAATCCAAAATTCCCTACTATGTGTTCTAAATGGTATGTGTATCAACCCTATGGGTTTAATAATAAGGAGAATGGAACAATTTATATCACTCAAAATATACCCTATTCTAAAGTCTAAGAATAATGGGAAACCAAAAAAAACCCTAATATAAGGGGCAAAGGAATGATTTTTGTCCATTACATAGTCCATAATAATACCCTAGTCTAAGGTCTAATAAGAAGAATAAATGAATCTAGTCTAGCTAGGATATAAAAAGATGGAATTAATCATGATCGAATTCCTCAAAATGGTAACGTAACATGCCGCAAGATAAATCTTAATCTAAAGCTTGCTAAGCAAAATTATACAGCAAAACAGTGCTACCAACTCATAACCTATCACATCATTTATCGGTTCCTAATAAATAATTATTTCATTAAGTTTTTATTACTAAATCACCTCTTTTTGATAAGGAGATTATTTAAAGAAATCTTACCGAAAAAAAAAATTCTAAAGTACATTTAAATAAAATATAGGCCCTTACTACAAATTCAAAAAATTTGGTCACGTAATTAGAAGGCAATACTGCTAGTTAATGAATGCACTTGTCCGTGATATATAGACTTAAATTTGAGAACATGTGCAGGTTAAATAGAATCCACTGAAATGAAATTTGAATAAAAATTTTCATTCATTAAAAATGAAGAATTTGATAAATTTTATTTTTTTGGAGAATTTTTAAAATATCTCTTTTTCATAGATTTAGAAAAGCAATTCGTAGATATTGTCTTTTTTTTATATCCAAAAATCAATTTTGTCCAAACCTATAGATTTTGTAAAATATCTGAAACCAAATATAGCCCTACAAAATTTGCTTTAATAACTTAATACAAAAAATAAAAAATAATTACATATATTTATTAAAAAAATATGATTTGTACACAATAATTCAATAAAAATTAAATGTATAAATTTTCTTTTATAATTAAAGGAATATATATATATATATGAAATTTTATTTCAACAACTCACTAGGGTATTTTTGTTTGTTAATAATTGGAAGATTCAAGACTCACTAATTTTTTTTTTTAAAAAAAGGGAGAAAAAAACACAGATTGATTTTAAACAAACATTAAAAAACGAATAGTTTCCTTTATGGCATTTGAATCTCTTGATTATTTAATTAAAATATTTCATGAATGGTTGGTGGTGAAATAAGAGGCAAGATCTGGCGCAAAAACATGTTGATCAACTCATGTGGACGCCCATTAATCGTGTTTTTCTTTCTTCCTTTTTTTAAAAAAAAAATCTAAAAATAAGATAAAAAAATAGCAGGATCACACGCTTTTAATTTAGATTAATGAGAAATATATATTTCGTCTATCTTAAAAAAGTTTTTATTTATTATTTTTATATTATTTTAAAAAATATATTTAATATTTTAATAATTTACATATATTTTTTTATTTATACTTTTAATTATATTTAATGAGAAAATAAATATACTTTAAGAGTTTAATGATTAGTGAAGATAAGATAAAAAAAATTCATTATAATTAATAAAAATAAATATATATTTTAAAATATTTTAAAAAAAATAGTGTATAATCTCATTAGAACGAAAGGAAACAATTTTTTAGAATGTAGGGATTATATGATTTGGTTGAATAGTGCCGTATTCGGTAGACACATATTCCGTCTAATCTAAACTGACAAGATAGTTTGAGGCTGTCATTAAGTTCTGATTGCACAAAGGGAAAGCGATGGATTAGCCTTCCCTACCACATGACAAATATGCCAACTCTTCTCCATACACGAACGTCTATCCCTTTCTTTCTTAAGATGAATTTTTCTTCCATATGTGCAAATAAATCAAAGACCCTCTCAATTTTCTTTTTTTTTTGGGGTAGCAAATAACAAACTGTGTGTCTGCATTTTGCAGTAAGCAGTGGGGAGAAGGGAAAGAAATCGAAATTGAAACAGGAAAATGAATTTTTTTTTTGAAGGAAATATAAAACGCCCGCCCATGGCAATGTGAGACAGCGATAGAGTAAACAGAGTTGGAAGTGGTACAGCTACTATACACCAGAGAAGAATCAGAATCCCGTCTCTTCATGATTGATTTAGCAATTCCCCAAATCCATTTCAGTCCAGTCAACTAATTTGTTTCATAAATTATACCCTATACTCTCTACCCATACGGAGAGCTATGCAAAAAAAAAACAAACAAAAGCAGCACAGTTCCCTTGGCTATATGTTTGAATATTCATTTTATCTGCTTGGACCTTCCTATCAATTTTTTTTTAATGTCAATAGACCTGACATTGTTTATATTTTTCAGGTTCGATTGGCCAAAAACTAAGGAGCAAATATGAGCATATCTTGTTATACAGTACGCACCCACAGAGATCCCCTGTATTTTTAGCACATTTTGGAGGAGAAAGGGAATGTGAATTTTAACGCAATAGAATATGAAGGAATGTGTGCAGACGATGAGGAGAGGACTGTGTCAGTTAGAGAACATGGGAGTTTGGCTATTGGAAACTGCGATTCATCGCTACATACAGCTAACCAGGACATGGTGGGTGTCTCACTTAAAATTGACTCTTAAATTGATTTATTTGAAAGTTTTTAATATAATTTACAATAAGTATATTCTTGTACCACTTCATATATTAATTGAAAATAAATTATTTTCAAAATATCTTTGAAGTGTAAATTTTTAATCACTTTAATTAATTTTAATTTTTACTTGGTGGTCCCCTACTAAGTTTTTAGGATCTATTTGTAAATCGTTATTTAACAGTTTAGTACAGTGACAGATGAGAAGGAAAGTTGAATATTACTGTAACCAAAACAAGCTACAGATTAAAGAAGCCCAAGATCAGATCTGAAATGCATGTGGGTTAAATGAAAAGAGAGAGATGAGAGTTCTTTCAAAAAAAAAAAAGAAAAAGAAGAGAGAGAGATAAGGGTTAAAAAAAAAAAAAAGAAGAAAAGGAATGCTGTATGCTGTTCTTATATGTTACATTAATAATGATTGGAGCATGGACAAGACATATGAAAGAGATGTTAGGGCCTTAGCAGAAAGTTTTATATACAGGGGTAGGCATCTGCAAAAGAGAAATAGGAGGTGGTAGGCTCACATGGACAAATCCAAAAAGCTACATGCTCATTCCCCTCAGCCTTGCTGAAAGACAATCCACATGGGTTTGCAGCTTCACCCAAACTTTCAACATTGTACTCTACCTGTATTATTCTAAGCCCATCTCGCACAAATTTAAATTATAATTAACAAAAAATATATATTATGGCATATTTAATTGAAGTCAGCAATTTAAATTATTATAAAGTACTTCATAATTTAACAATTAAAATTATGCAAATTGATAAGTGAATATATAACAGGAATATTATTTTTAAATATTTAAAACTATTAAATAATTTTTTCGTTGATTGTTGATTACTAAAAACAATGAAATAAATGTTCCAAGTTTTTGTTAACACAACAAAAAAGCATAAGTAAATTATACGTAGATAAATAAAATCCTTTTTTGATATTTTGAAAATATGGTCGATATATTATGTTGACAGTAAAATTTTTTTATTCATTTTTATTTTTATAAAGTGATTTTTATTATTTGTTTTAATTTTCTTTTGAAAGTTTTGTTTGAGTTAGTTATTTTATATTTTTTATGAGAATTTTTATCTCTTTTTGTGAAATTTTTTATAGTTTGAGATTAATTGTTTAATAGTATATGATAATATATTATTAATAATCATCTCTTAGATTTGCTTTAGTATATTATGTGAATTTTAGTTCACATGATACTATAACATTATATGTGATAATAATCTCTGCAATTGATAAACTTACAAAATTATCAAAGAAAATTTGTGATCACGATAGAATCATAATTTCAAAATTAAGACAATGTATCATTATTAGTTGTATTGAAGACAATATTTTGAATCATAATTTCAAAATTGAGACATTGTATCATATTAGTAGTATTGAAGATTAATTTCATTTTAGTACTATAATTCATAATAATAATTTATCTTATAAATGTCATATAATTATTTATAAAATGCATATATCTTTTATTATTTTAAAAAGCATAGTTTTTTTCAAAGACTCGTATATACTTCCAAAAAAATTAATAGTTTGAGTTTTTCATGTATAATTTAATATTTTTATGTAAGAAAATAGTTTAAATTTTGACTTTTATATAACAATGAGAAAGTCATAGTTCATTAAATAAGAGGCAGTGTCCAATAAGGGTTCTTTGTCTTGCAAATGCAAACTCATGATCCTTATATAGAGGGAGCTGACACACTTAGATTACAAAAGACAAGATCAAAAGAAATTTTATCTCTGTTAGAAAGTAAAGCAGATGCACTAACTTTATTTTTACACGCACTAAGCATACTTATTGACATATTGATTTTACACAAGTTTGGACCACTAAAAATCACTTAATTGTGGGCTCATGTGATGGTGATATGTTCATGTAACGATACTCTGAGTCATCACCATTAATGAAATCTTTGTCTGTCTAGTCTTCATGTCTCATACAATAATCGTATGGGTCCTGGAAATCTAGTTCAGCAATATAATCTTTAGCGAAGATATCATTTTGGAGGCATTGTGGAGTGGGTATCTCAATCCACATTCTTTTATCCGCCATTAATTTTTTTTTTTTATAACCAGATCGAAGAAAATCTCAATGAGCATCTTCTGATCATGGAGGTCATATTTCTTTAGGAATAACTTTGTTATGCAGGTACATGTACCTTTGAAATTCTCAAAATTCTCCATGGTGGTCAAGAACATCAAAAAATGAAAATTGGTTTTCTCCATAGACATGAAAGATTGCCATAAGTTTAGCACCCGTGCTTGTAACAAAACAAGGGCAATGAAGTGTGAGTTTTACCCTTTTTGTTTAAAGTTGTTTGAGGTTCACAATACTTAAATCTTGCATTGCAAAATGAAATCTATTTATCCTTTGATTGAAACCATTCAAGGAAAGTCACCATGTGAGGGTTAATCCTTTGTTGTCTTTTTATCTCTATCATATAAGATCAAAAGTGATAAGGTCTAAATTCCAGTGCTATGGTATACACATGATAAAAAAATACTATATGAAAGTGAGAAATTCTTATGGTTATTTTTATGATCCATCATTTCATGTAGAGAAATCTAAAAAATTATAAATCTTTTAAAAAATATATTTTGGATGAAATCTAAGGGTATTAAGGAAAATGGGGCCAAATTGCTTTATGAGTAGGGACTGGTACAAAAGGATTTGTTCCTATGTAAATGCAATGAGCTCAGTGTGAATGGTAGGAAAAGGAACTTCAGGTGGTTCTCCTGTTTCAAGGTAAGGCCGAGAGGGTGAAGAAGAGGATGTTGATGAAGCCATAAAAAAAGAGGGATGGTTTTATTAGACTGGATTAAGGAGATGGCTTAAGATCTAGATAGGAAATATGATATCAGGTTCTTGTATCCTTTTATATGCTCAACCTCAAAGTTATACTTGCTGAACAATTCTTTTCATCTAAGCAATTATGGATGTGACAAATTTTGTCCCCTTGAATTCAAACATCTTAGGAAAAGACAAATAATCCATAAGGATAGTGAAATGATGACCGACAATATGAAATTCAAACTTCTTTATCCTACTTTTTACAGCTAGGATTTCCTTGAAAGTGGAGTGATAATAGAGATTAAAATCTTTAAATTTTCCACTAGCAAAAACATACTCTCTTTTATTTATCCTTTTCTTCTAAGAGAATGACACCCTAATAATAGTCACTAGCATCAGTCTACAAAATCCTTTTTATTGTAGAAGAAATTTGGAGAGGTGGAAAATTTTGCATCTCCTTTTTAAGGACCTTTGTAGTTATCATCTAAGCATCTGTCTATAGTGGAGGATCTTTCTTTAGCATTTGCCTTAGTGGATTTGTTTTTCTCGTGAAATAGGGAACAAAGTCTCTGAAATAGTTGGTAATTTTTAAGGAACTGTTAGATTTGCCTGTGAGTGAGATCTTTGCATGGAAACTTTAATAATTTTGCTCTAATGTGTGGTTTAGACTTGTATTGTCCATCTTAGAAAATCATTCCAAGAAATTCAATATTTGTTTGAGCGATATTCATTTTAGTGGATGATAGCATACACCATATTTTCTTGTAAGATTAGTGAATTGTAAAAGAAGTTCTTGGTGAGATTTATAATTTGATGAGAAAAGTAAAATGTCATCAATATAATTGATCCTTACTTTCTAAAATAAGGATGAAGCAACTTTAAGACCAAATTACATGACAGTTCATTGATAATGCTTGTCTGGAATATAAAAAGTTATCTTAAGATGACATCAGGTTAATTCCAAGTTGCCAAAATCCAGTTTTGATATCAAACTTTGAAAAGTATTTAGCATGTGATAAGTGAGTAAATAATGAGGAAATCTGTGGTAAAGGAAATATGTCATCATTTAAAAAATGATTTAAAGGTTGATAATCAATAACTAATCTCTTTTTTTTTTTTTTAACTTGTTCACATAAAAGGCTTGGCAAGCCCAATCTGATTTAGTAGGCTCAATGATGTTTTGGGCTAGAAATTATGAACATTTTTGGTAGCCTATGGCTAGGTCATCTAGGCTCATTTCTGGATGGATTGCTTTGGTTAAGTTGATGTCTTTGTTTTGTTTAAAGGGTAAAGAAATAAAAAAGTTTGGGTTGGTCTGTAATGGGTTGGAGTGTTGGACAAGAATTTTGTGTAGTTACTAAAACAACAATGGGCTTAAATGTCTTACTGAAAGACTTTGAATGGAAGAGGTCTTTAAGTTGACAGTGTTTGGGCCATGAACAAGAAACTGACTGTGGTAAAAAGCTGAAAATAATTTTTGAACTTGAGACCTATTAGAAGAACTTTAAGTTTAGCAATTTTTCAGTAAAAATCAAATCCAATAACTATATCCTTATTAGAAAGGATCGAACCAAGGAGTTTGGTATGAATCAAACAACCAGGAAATAACTTAATGGTTATGGGAGAGGCTATGATTAAGCTTGTGTGAAAGATTTCATCATTGACTGTTTTGAAATACTTTTTATGTGGCTTTCAATATCTAACAGGTAGGACTTTAGGATTCATCATGGATAAAAAAGCACTAGTGTCTGTGAATGCAACAACTTTGATTGACTTAGCATATTTTTCTAGATAAACATGAACATAAGCCAAAGGAACTAGATGTCTTGCTTCAATCTCCATTCGCTTTGCAAGGTCTATAGGATAAGAGGCAAGAGGAATCATGGCATTTGATAGTGGAGGTGGAACCATAAAATTGATTGAATAAAAATGCCCCTCATATTCTTTTTGATCATATTCATCATCTGAGAAAGAATTATGGACTGTAAAAACTATTTCTTGCGAATCTTTATCATCAATAGAAAAGAGAGACTTTACATATGCATCATCAAGATTTACTATTGTACAGATTTGTATTTGTTGGATCATTTTTGTTGCATGCTTAGGCTTGTTTAGGCAATTTTTTGCATAATGACTTTTCTTCCCACATAAATAACATCTATTAGACTTTTTCTTTCCTCTGTACTTCTTCTTTCTAAAAAAATGCCTTTTCTTCTTAAATGACTTTTTGTATCCTTTTCCTGAAATCCTAAAGTAGTGTTTTTTCTTCTTCAAAAGACAATAACAATTCTTCAAATCACTACAGCATTTAATAAGGAGATTTGGTCTTTTGCATTAAACCTTTAAAGAAGGATCTTTTTATCTGTTTAACATCTAGACAATGAGTTTCATGTGCTCACACAGTCTTTCCAAGGCTTACAACATTATTTGATAAAGTTCTCCAAACGGTAGATCATTCATTGATTTATCATTTTGTTGAATTATGCTCTGTATGGAAGTTTCCAAGGTTTCAGGAAGAGAAGTGATAAAAGCTTACTTCAAATCTAGATTAACCCATAGTTGATAAAACTTCTTAATCTTTCACTAAAAGTGAAGATCTAAATCATGCTTCAATAAAGAGCAACATTTCATGCTGAAATATTCCGTACGAATTACATCTGTGTGATCTTGAACTTTTCTAATAAATTCATGATAAATGTAAGCCAATAACTCAATAGCATTACTGCATTGCACGAAACTAAAGTTTGGTATATTCATCCATCGCCTTATACCAATCTTGAAGTTTGCCTATAAGCCTTGTCACAAATTATTCTAAGACCTTTTTTGGAGTCATATTAGGCTTCTGCAACAAAGTATCAATCCATGCTCTGACTTCTTGAATTTTGTCTTTATAGACAATTAGGCGAACATCATAAAGAGTGAACCATTATACTCTAATTAGAGGAATATAAGGCCTGCTTTATGGGACTGATTCTTCCATTCCTTATGTTGGGGGATCAATTGTATATGAGGGATCATTCATTGATCTCTCATTCAAAGGTGGATTTGCCATAAACTGAGTTAGTAACTTTGGTAATTTTTCACCATTGCTTTCAAATGAATCAGATTCTTCTAATGATTCAGAAGTTGAAGATTCTAACAAATCATTTTACTGAGAGTAAGAATTGACCATTGAACATAAATGAATTGAGGTTGTGGCTTTATTTAGGTATTGGGTAATTGGGCTAATCATCATAGATTTTGGAGGTTTTTGTGGTTTGGTATATGGTTTCTAAATAGATTTAGTGGAGGAAAACATATGCATGAAGGTGTCTTTTGATTTAAGAGATGGGTTAGAGTTTATGGTAAATTTTCCTGACTTTAGTTTTTCATGGAAAAGTTCAGTGAAAAGTCCTAATTGTTTTAACTCTGTATTGTTTTAACTCTGTTGGGGAAGGTATATTAAAAGGATAAAAAAGTGTAGGATGTGGTTGAGGTAAGTATGGTTTCCTTTTCATATAATTCTCAATGCGAGAAAGCCAGTCCTTTAACCTTTGTATCTCAACTGCCTTTCTGCTAAAATCAACATAATAAATCATTCCTAACAACTCATGGTGCTTTTCTTTGATCTGAGCTTAAAGTCTTAACACGAGAGAATGTACACCTTTCTGATGTCCTATTAGATTTGTATCCTTATGTTGTACCTGTATAGACTTGGTCAACTTTATTCTTTATGTTCTTAAAAACATAATTTTGTTCCTATGTATTTTTTAATTGCCAATTGAGTATTATTTTTGCAGGTGAAATTTGAAAAGGTTGTCCTTTAGAATATACTCAATAGGATTCTTTATCGTTGCTTTACTCCTTACTTGGGTTTATTTGGTCTATGAGGGGTGAAAACTTTTCTTGATAAGTTATAGTAAAAAAAGGTTAGTATATACATATTTGGGGAATGGATTGTGTTAGTGGTAGAATGGGAGAAAGAGAGCTTCTTTCTTAACCCAATTTAGAGCTTGTTTGTTACAAGGTAATGGTGGTTTCGCAATTGGTGGTGCTTTAGGACTTGGTGGTGTTTTTGGAGGTGAAGGTAGAGGTGTTTTCGGAAGTGGAGAAGGAGTGTGTGGACTGGGTCCATATTGGATAAGAAAGTCATATTTGCTCGAAGGTACTCAAAGGAGTCTTATAGAAGGATCATCATCTTCATATATTTTCTTGAGATTCATCTTAGAACAGTATCATTTTTGTTTCTTCCATTTTGCCTTATTTGGTTCATCATCTTTTTCCGAGTCATAACAACAATCATCATAATAGCATGCATAAATATAACAACGTACATCTATTTCATAAGCATAGATTGACATCCCATCTGGCATGAAATGGACAATAAGAACATCTTCCTCATCAACTCTTATATGGAAGACTGGTTTTGATCACTGAACTAGCTGGGTATTCTCATGAAACTTTTCATAGCTCGTAACCCATTTCTCTATGAGTAATTAGAGAAGTTCTTTCCGATAAATTTGTCTAGAAATATGAACGCATGTTTGAGCATTATGGGTATATGCAATTATAAGGAAAGCAACATTTGAGTGCGGAAGAGATAAATCCAACACATTATTTTGAATCATGTAAATCATCTAGTAGTGAAGGTAGTTGTTATAGCAGAGACTACTTGAGGGGCTCCAGTGATATGAATTTATACTTTTAATGCAAAAAGTACTTGAGGATCATTCAAAGTTATATTGAATTTTGGATAGAAAGTGAACATTATAGATCCAACATTTAAAGAGGTTTCTATCGTTCCAATGATTGCATGTTATATCTCAGGTACCTGGTATATAAAAGAGCAATTCTAACAAACACTGACAAACTTTTTCTGCCATGATAAGAAAGAACCATAGTTATAGCACCAAAATAGATATGTGTATAGCCTTGAGATATCCATTGATGCAAGAATTCTAGAGGAATCTCCAAACAGACAAACTATTCTTCTTTAGATGCTTGTATTGTACACTAATCAAAGCATGAGGATTGAACATATTCTTTTATCAGCTTAGCAAGTTGTTTCATCAAGGTTTTAATAGAACAAGCCCATGATCCTTTTTCGTATAATCTCCCAAATAAAAGGATCACTCATTCTCTTTTCTAAAAATGAAATGTTTATTTTCATGGAACTCAAGTGAAATATATATCATTTGATTAGTCTAATGAATATTTTACATATAAAATATATAATACTAAAATTAAATATTAAATAATATAAAATTAAAATTTTAAATAATAAAATAATAACAAGAAAACATAGAAATATTTAAAATACTTAATAAAAAATAATATTATAACTTCATTTCTAATTATGATATATTATATATTTTATGTTTAATATATAATAACATAAAAATTTTATATTTAATAACTGATTTTAATGCTATAAAAAAAATAATGAAAGCAATTCTAATTTTTTTTAATAAACTAAACACCCACAAAAAAAAAATATCCTTTCGATTATACTTGATTTCTTTTTTAATTTCATTTTTATTGCAAGCTTTATTAAACGGAAAATAACTTGTCTGAAAAAAATATTTTTTGAGTAATATAATTTCTAGTATTTGAAACATATTACATAAATATTAATTTTCTTTTGATTAATAAGATTATAACAATATTTAGATCATAAATATTTTATATTTATACCATTTATTATTTAATAAAAGAAAAAATATATTAAAAATAAAAATTTTTTTATGCGTTCCACCTCTCACCGAAAATCACCATCGATCCATGATAAATAGTGACATGTTAATAAGATGACCAATAATAATAAATTAATGTACCTATATGATTTATTTTTCATTTGAAAAATTTTATCAAAATTCAGAAAATTACTTTTAATTTTTAAAATGAGAAGTAATTAGCTTGAAATATGATTTAAATTTCTCTTTGACCATAAAAATATTTTTTGTTGATTAATTTTTTTAAATACACCAAATGAAGAAAATTATAGAAAATATTTTCCGCGATACAAATAGAATCTTAGTTGTGTTCCATTTTCAAAATTAAAAAAAAATGTCTTTTAAATCAAATTGATTCATATCAAAACAATAAATATAATTTTATAGAATATTTTATTATTATTTAGTATTCACATAAAAATGACAGATTAAAAAATAAATAATATCATTATAATCATTTTACAGTATTTAATTAATATATTTCTCTCTATAAAAATTTTGATTTAAATTAATTTTATCTGATTATTAGTCTTGAAAACAAAATTTGCATTGTTGCGTTCCGTTTTCAAAATTAAGCCTTTCTATCATCTAACTTGAAGCCAAAACTGATTAATCCATTCAATTAAGGAGTTGGGATTTGAGCACGTGAAAAAGCTACGAAGCATGGTTAAATGGGTCACCGACTGGTCATATTGGTTGCGCGTAGCTTCGAACTTCCCCAATCCAAACCAAGTTGCAGCTTCAATGCAATGATGATGGTACTAAATTAATTCTCAAAAAATACTCTATTTATTTCATAATAACAATCATTTCAAAAAATATTTTATTTCAATATATATATCATTCTATTCAAAATAATATTAACTAATTTTTTTCAAATTTATCCTTATTACTCGTCTTCTATTCAAAATAATATTAATTAATTTTTTTCAAATTTATCCTTATAACTCATCTCTCTATTTTTCTTTTTTTTTTATGGTAGAGTTTTGATTAAATACAAATTAAAGATATATTAGTTTATATTAATAAAAAAATATTTTTAATTAATTATTTTTTAATCTATGTGTATAACTCTAAAATGATATTCTATCTATTCCAAATTTTATGTTATTTTTAAGAGAAATTTTTATCTCGTAATATTTAATATTTTATAATTATCTATAAATAGTAATTGAATTTTTTAATTCTGCTTTTTTCTCTTTTATAATAATTAATTTTTTATAAAATGTATAATAATTTATAAAATTAATTAATTAATAATAATATAATCTTTTATTTATATAATACTAATATCTATTAAATATAATTATTAATATATGTATAAAAATCTTAAATGATGTCTGTTAAAAAAAAGAATAAAGAATAAAGAGAGTAGATATTACAGAAGGAATAAAGGAACGAAGTACCAACTCAAGTAAACGTCATGCAGATTGTGAAGACCAAGACACACACCGCCAGATATCTATACATATACATTAATTTTTGTACGTGGTTGGTTGATGCCGCAAGGAAAAAAAAAAAAGCCTTAAATAAATATCATTTAATATACTAGTAGTCGTAACGAATACTCAATGAAGTAATTTTACAGGTTCTTGGGAGTATAAAATCCCCATATTTGCAATTGAAATTCCCCACAAAATATAAAGGGAAAGCAGAGAGCCCCATAACGATCTTGGCAGAGCTACCAAATATCATGTTACATCATTTTAGGTGTCAATTTTATCGGTTGTTTTTAGGTTTAAGTTGTTCTATATTTGAAGTGGGTTTGGATTATTATTAATTAACAGGCCATTTTTGAAAATTTATTCATCATTGGTAATTTTTTGTATATTATTCAGATTGTTTATTAAAAATAAATTATTTTAAGTCAATAAAGTTCCTTGTATTTCTTACTGTACTTTTTGAATTCAATCAAAATGTGGATATAAAGAGGGTATGAGTGTTTGTATATTGAGAAATAATATGTAAAAGAACAAAAATGCGATTATATACTGCTAAGTATATTTAACATTGCTGATTTTATTAGGAAGGTTAGAAGAGGTTTTTCTATGATGAATGATTATAATGTGTTTTGTGACTAAAGAAATAATATTGATAAAATTTCTAAATATTAAATTCTTTCAAAATTATTTTTTCTCGAATAACTGATATTGAAAAAATATATTATTATTTATAAAATAAAATATCTATTAATTTTTATTTTAAAATTTAATTTTCATAATAACAATGCCAAACTCATCTTAGTGTATAATTATTCACCTACAATACCAAACTCATTATTAGTGTACAGCTACTTGCTTATAACATGTGTAAATCCAAAACACAATGACCTTGGATCAAATTGACCACAATAGTCTTCTTTTGTTTTTCAATTAAAATTCATCTTCCACTTTTATATGAAAGTTCAAATGGTCATAACACAATCTACAAAATAACATTTATTATTTTAATCAGAATCAATTTGATCTAAAAGACATTTTCGAATAATTATTTTCCATAATTTTCTTACCTAATTGACAATCACATCTAATTATTAGTTTACTTACTCTATTTAAAAGTTTGAAAGAGTAAAAATTCATCATTTCTTTGAACTTTCATGGTAGAAGTTTTGATCACGTAATGGAAATCATGAAACATAAATAATTCAGCTGTATATAATTTAATGAAATTAAATATGATGCGTACCGTAGAATTCAATTGAAAGTAAGAAACAAGAGCAGCATATTAATAATCATGAAGAACTAGCAAATGAATGATGACAACGTAAATTAATTGTTAACCGACCGATTTGTTGAATTTAGTTAGATTATCAACCTGATCGTTGAACGAGTTAGTATTACCTTTACGGTACTGTTTTCCAAACTTATTCAATGGGCTTAAACGACTCGTCACATGGAGAAACACCAGAGTCTTTAAACACCTTATGGTTCTGTTCTTCCAATCGACCAATAAAGAAGAACAGAAAAATGGTGGGCAATGGATCTGCTTTTTGCATTGCCAAGTCAATCAATATAATTGTTCTTTGAAAGGGGACTCCAAGAATCTCTTTTTGGCAACCAATAAGTTAGTAAATTACTGTGCTTGTTCCACAAAACAACCCTGTAAATTGGACAAAGTCATGCCCACATTATCTAGAGGCTGCTCAAAGCACACACCGCACTACCTTTGCCTCTACTAAATCATAAACTGCAGCATTTTATGCAAAACTCCGTCATATATAGTATACTTTATGTTCATTTTAATTTAGAATTTCGTATAAAGATGTATTTACATTTTTATTTATTTCACGAAAAATAATTTAATTATAAAAAATATTTTTTAAAAAAATTATCAGAAAAACATATTTTTTGAATACTATAGTTTATAATGTTTAAAGTTCATTTTAAAAATTTTGTTTTTTTATTTATAAGATTATAACTAAATACATACTATGAATACTTTATATTTTTTTTATATATATATTAATACTATTTATTATTTAATATAAAAAATACATCAAAATAATTTTTTTTTATAAATTTCACTAATCGTCAACGATCACTACCAGTTAGTGACGACTAGTAATGAATGTTATAGTAAAAAATGATCAATGATAATAAATAAGTATATTTATATAATTTATTTTTTATTTAGATTTATTTGTTAAAATTTAAAAATGACTTTTTTTAAAAAAAATATAAGTTATATTTCTTTAAAATAATTTAACTTTTTATTAACTAAAAAATAATTTTCATTAACTAATATTTCTTCATGCATTAAACATCAATAAATGCAAAAAATAATTTTTTTGATTAATATATATATATAAACACACAAATTAAAAAAAGGATAGTGCAAAAAAAATTTTTTAATAAAACAAAATTTAGATTTAGTTAAAGTCCTCCCATTCTCAATCACTTGAGAATTCATCTTTAACATTAAATATGAATATTAAAATTAGAATATATTATTCGTATTAAAGTGAAAGATTTTAATGGATAAATTATTAAATTATTTTTTTAAAATTTAATCAATTAATAATCGAAATTCATCTCAAAAGAGTAGCGTCGGAGTCTGCCAAATTGGACTGCCTATTAAAAAAAAAATTGTCGTTTTGGTGAGCAGGCTTAAGTTAGTGCCACGTGGCGACGTTTTTCACGGTCACTAAGAAATGGACAAGTAAAAAAAAGGTAAAAGATTGTTCTCCGGTTCTCAAGGGCTTGCCGTTACTCCATTTGCCATGTGTGTCCCACTTCCCGCAAATCACCTTGGTGAAATAAAATCCCATTTCTCGTGATTCGCTTTGACATCAATTTCTGGGCGGCTCTAAATTGCTTCAGATGGGTCAATTCCCCGATTAAGGGTAATCGGTCCGTTATGGACCGATTATTTATAAATATTCAAAATTAATAACAGGTAATTTTAAATATTAATCTGATCCAATTTTATTAATTTTGAAATCTCAATTCGGTTTAATTCATATTTTTAATTTTATATTTTATAAAGTTATTCATATACTCATATTTATTGTATAATTATAAATTATCAATATATATAAAGTTGATTAATAAATAATTTTCATAATTAAGTACTAAAATTTGTATTAACTAATATTTAATTATTTTTATTTTTCTTGTGATATTTATTTAAAAATATATAACTTATGTGCAGTGTATATATTTTATATTATTTAAAAATATTTTATAGCTATATATATTTGAAGCTTGTCTTTGCACGCACGCGCATATATATATATATATATATATATATATATATATATATATATAATGAGTTTACAATATAAATATAATGTTTTATATTTTATGTGCATATTATATATTTCAGTTGTTTGATTAAATTCGGCTAGGTATAGTTTGGATATTTTCAATTATTTTTTTATTTGATTTTTTAATCCAATTCGATATATTCAAGAGTCGTGTTTACCCTTATTTTCAATGACCATCAAGCTTTAATGTGCAGTGTATATATCTTATATTATTTGAAAATATTTTTAAATATTTTATAGCTATATACATGATTTGAAGCATGTCCACGAGCATATATATATATAATGAGTTTACAATATAAATATAATGTTTTATATTTTATGTGCATATTACATATTTCAGTTATTCAATTAAATTCAGTTTGGTATAGTTTAGATAATTTTAATTATTTTATTTTTCAATTATTTTTTGATTTGATTTTTTAATCCAGTTCGATATATTTAAGAGTCGTGTTTGCCCTTATTTTCAATGGCCATCAAGCCTTAATGTGCACGTGCACCCCACCTGATCAATCCCTCAGGATTCACCCTGATTCATTGACGTTTTGCCAAGTAGAGCGCTCAGATTTCTTAGACCACTGGATTCAACTTCAACTAATGGGTTTGCTCGTAGATCAATATGAATCAGTTTCTTCTATGACAGTGTTAGCAAGACCATGATGCAACCGATGAGAGATTATTCCGTTTATACAAATATAGCAATATAGCATGATTCTTGTTAATAATATTTCATGGCAAGGAACTATCCAAATTTGGATATGTCCATGATAAACCAAAACTTAATGAACTCGTTCCAATAAGCTTTCTATTTTTTTTTTTACCCCGAAGCACAAGGTTTATATTCATAAACAATGCGCAGAGGCATCAGCATATAAAATTTTTGCTAGCTGATCAGATGATCAAATAACCAATCTGACTCCAGCAAATTATTTATACATGCTTCGGTAATAAAATCAATGACACCATTAACTTTCCTAGTTATAATGCTAAAATGAAAACATTTAAAAGATATTACTCTATTTCGGATTTCAACCACAATCGCTTGACTTTATCAACTCATTTTCGAAAATTTGTTAATCATATCTCAAAGTACAGTTGAGTCTATTTCAAAAATTTCTTCATGATAATATTCTTTGAGAGCCATTTCGATTGTCTCCTTCATAGCTAAAACTTCTCCCACCAATAGTGACCCATAGTTGACCTTCAAAGCTCTTTCTTCTACCAACTTCTCTTCATAGTTCCTTCATATAATTCATAAATATGTCAGTTTTTGTCCTTGCTTTCAGTAGGTATCTAAATTAAATGCAATCCACCATTGTTGTAGTTTTTGCCATATTTCATTGCAAACTCATTTCCTACTAGAAATTTTGGGTAATGCCGCGAAAAAATTCGCTTCTTTGTATCGGGATATTTGTTGTCTTATGCTTCTATTAGTTTCTTCTAGTTTAAGACTATATTCTCAAAAATAGCTTTATTCGTCACCTTTCAAATGAACCAACAAATATTTTCTATTTCTATTAGTATCCTTCCTTCGTCTGATTTTGGGAAAGTGTCAAAATTGTATTCGGCCACTTTAAGAAAGTTATTTCTATTTGGCATTCTGATGAGTATTCTTAAGGGCTGCCAGACTATACAGCCCGTGAGTGGTTGCACCTAAAAACTATGTGTTCGACGGTCTCTTCTTCTATCTCACAGATTCTACACAAAGGAGAAAGAGCCACCTTCTTTTTGAACAGATTATTTTACACCCGTATTGAGTTTGTAATAGCTCTTCAAGGAAAATTCTTAACTTTTAGTTCTGTATTCACCTTATATATGTTCCTTAAACTGATGTCTGTGAAGTGTATATCAAATT
>CATIWR010429889.1:0-102370 GCA_949677035.1 Omphalea diandra | reverse complement strand
AATTATAAAGATTCAAGAGGTGTTAATCTCAACCTTAAATTAACTAAGTAATTTAAGACCTAGATTAAACGAGTTTGTGAAATTATTAAGAACTCACTTAACAATCTCACCAAGTCCTATAAAAAACTCAA
Organism: Omphalea diandra; assembly: GCA_949677035.1. Lineage (NCBI taxonomy): Eukaryota > Viridiplantae > Streptophyta > Magnoliopsida > Malpighiales > Euphorbiaceae > Omphalea > Omphalea diandra. The sequence goes on along the minus strand of CATIWR010429889.1, from coordinate 102,239 downwards.
GAAGAGAATTTACTCTCACAAACAATTTTGCTAAAAAAGAAATATTCTTCAAATTCAATGATTTGGCTGAATAAGAAGGGTTATTTATAGCATTTACAAAGCTTCTAGAAATCCTAAGAATTACTTCCTAAATAGTTTTTGAAATCTGTCTAATCTATTTAGGAAAAAGGATACTCCTAAGCTAAAAAGGAAATAACTAAAAGATACATTAGATATCTTTCTAATTATAAAAGAAGTTTCTTATATAAGTAAATACAAAGTTCCTAATTAGTTTAAGTGATGAATTCAGCTAATGAGAAAGTTTCCTCATACTTGGGTCATGGGTCTTTCCACATGTTGGGCTTAAATAAATCAAGTTAAAGGCTTCCTTTGAAGAGTTCATATTGTCATCTCCAAACAATTGTGCTTTTTGATTCTTTTGCTTTTCTTGGGTTAGCCCAATGGTTATTCCTTGTTGTATGAATGACCTAATTGCTTCTTTAAACCTTTTGAGTCTTCCCTTTGTGATTGGGCCATGAAGTTGAAGTGGATCTTTGGGCTGACCTTAGATATTTGCATCAGATTGTTAAGTGAATTCTTAATAGTTTCACAAACTTGTTTAATCTAGGTCTTAAATTACTTAGTTAATTTAAGATTGAGATTAACACCTCTTAAATCTTTATAATTTATATTGCTAAAAACGAGTTTTTTAGAGGTCTAATTGGGATTTGAGAGTTTATTTTGTTGATTATTGAATTACAACTTGGAACTTATGTTTTACATACGAAAAAGGATCCAAAAATCAATATCGTTCGTATCAAATTTCTCAAAGTAATCAAAGTAACATATTTATAAATGAATCAAATAGAATTTATAAAATTTAATTTGATTTAATTTAATCATAATTATATATATTTTAAATTAATTTCATATAAAGATTTTATAATTATTTATTTTAAAATTTTAACTTATTTTTTATATAAAACTAAAACTTTTAAAATTAAATTAATTAAATTAAATAGTGATAGAAAATATAAACAAAACTAGCTGAATATTGCATCAATTTATTTTAGTTATAGTAATGAAGAGAAAAATTAATAAAATAAGCAAATAAAAAAGAAAAAATAACTTGAACTATAAAAAAAAAAAAATTGAAAAAGAGTGCATTTAATAATTACTCATGTGGTAGGGACCCTAGAGCATATCATGGTTTGTAGTCCATGACATACCAACTACTGATTTGGTAACCCACATCATATGTACAATGCAAATTATATCATGAACTCGTGTTCAACTTGCATTGTGATTCTATCTTTAATATTCTATTTTTTGTATTTTGTGAGATGGTCACACATGTGAAATTTTTAATTTTGAAATAACATTTAGCTCTAATGTTTTTGCTTTGAAAATTTCCTTTCTTCTTCAAAATCACAAAATTTTTATTCAAGATCTCTTCTTTAATAAATATTTCTATCATAAATATTTTTAATTAATATTTTTATAAATATTTTTTATAAATATTTTATTAAATATTTCTATCATTTTCTATATTGCAATGACTATTTATTTCTATGTTTAATTTTTATATTATATATTTGAGTAGAGTTATGTACTGGTTACGTAAAAATGGATTTGGATCTTTGATGTTGATATGATTAAGTCGGTGATGAATTGAATGAAAATTAGTGTTGTACTTGAAATTGTTTAATAAAAACGTTAAACATCTAGGTATATTTTTGTTGAGCGGAAGATATATTAATTTGAAACTACAGACACATAACGTTTGATATGAAAGTATATTAATATTATAGAGAAAGTAATCGGATATGTACTATATGTAAATTGGTTTTCTATCTTGACTTTTCTAATAAAAAGTTCTAATGATTTTTCTGTATTTCAGATGATCCTAAATACATTGATGTTGTACTCTAAATACGTTTTTTTTTTTATTTTAGGTACATTGTCATTACTTTAGGTATATCATTTTTTATTCAAGGTACACTGTTGTAATTTTTAAATACATTTGTTTTCACTTGCAAGTTAGTTGATATTTAGTTTAATGAAAAATTATTTATAATATGTTTTTAAAATATATGAATATTTTTTAATAAATTTGTAACATATGAATGGTTTACAACAATAAAGAGAAAAAATTAATAAGATAAGAAAGAAAAAAAAAAGAAAGAGACTTAAAGTCTTAAAAATTAGAAAAGAGAATAAAGAAATAAAAGAACTATGAGGGAAAAATAATTAGTACGAATTGTCATGTTTTTTATATTATTTTCTTTAAAAAATGACACGTGTTGATTTAGGTGAAATGTTGCGTTTTGATTTTAGTGCATGATATATCATGAATAGTAGTATATGATATAACAATCCCATGTATCGACCACCCCGAAATGACCCGTTTGCTGCGTGATTTTGTACTTTAAGGCCCAGCTGCCTTCTCTAGCAAATCTCGATCGTTCGTCCTCGGTCAATTTGACCAAAAATATGCCATCGTTTGACGTTCCATTCCAAGATGTTTAGTTTGGTTGGTTCAAGTTTAACCTTTGCACATTAAAAAATAATTAAGATAAATGCAAGTGTCAGAGATTTTTTCCCCCCTTTTAAAATTATTGTTTTAAAAAATCAAATCAGACTAATTAATTGAATTAATAAAATCAAAATTTAGGTAAGTGATTAGTTTAATTTGTTTCAACTTAATTTTTAATATTTTTATTTTAACTATTATAAATATATTTATATATTTCTGACTTTTTACAATTATTTTATAATATTGTTAAAATTTTGTTTATTATTGAATTAATTGAATTAAATTAATCAAATTGATTGAACTAATCGATTTATTGACCAATAAAATTTAAAAAAACTTTATTTATAACTAATATCTCGTGATGGAATAATATACTAAATAAAATTCCTATGCAAAACCATTTGCATAACCATTCATACAATATGTTTTGGAACTAAAGAATTACTTTATTCTTATTTATTAACATTATTTTTATTTTCTATTAATGTTTCATGCAGGATTAGCTTTTATGAGAGTATGTTTAATTATAAATTATGTTGTCTTTTTAATTTTCCCATAGATTATTAGCTTTTTATGAGGTTATTTTTAATTATATTTTATATTATTACTTAATTTGTGTTTTTACTTTTTTTTGGCAATTTTCAAATAATTTTCTATTTTTTCTTACATATACATATATATAATATTTAACTATAAATGAAAATCTTAAATTATAAATTAATAATTTACCATAACAATTTTATAATATGCATGTTACTGATGAAAAATCATATATCAATTTACAGCATATATGGTGTGCATTTAATTAATAAAATAATTAATTTTCAATTGTATGCAGAATTTTCTGTTTTATATAATAATAATATTTCAATAAGAGAATAGTACATTCATGGAACAATTATTTTATATTTAAAATTTGAACTAGAACTAAAATAAAATTTTCAACATGAAGTCACTATTATAATCTCATCTTATTGAAATTATTATTTCATCAATCAAACAAAAACTTTTGATATATAGATAAAACAATTATAAAAATTTCAATACAGTTAAGTTTCCTAAAATGAATAGATCATTCTTAATTTCTGGATTATTAGTTATGCAAAATTTTTTGTTTCTTCACATTTTAAAATTTTAATTACTCATTAGTAAATAATACAAAAATTGAAGCATCCCCTCAAAAAATATAAAAAAAAAAAAATTAAAGCAATGTGGGCTTTAAAATAAATTTTAAGAATGAAAGCTTGAGCTATGAGAGTTTTGGGAGCAAATTATATCATGGATCTGAGTCAATATTGATTAATCTTGATTTTAATTGTATATACATTAATATTAAAATGCATATATATTGATATTAAACTATATATACATTAATTACTAAAAAAATATACCTAACATCCAAAAAAAAAAAAGAACACTTTCAATTTTTTAAGTATTCAAAAAAAAATTGGAACTAAAAAAAAGATTCAAAATCTTTTTTTTCAATTACTAAAAAAATTTAGTCCTCAAAAAGATCCAAAAAAAAAAAAATTCTCTTCAATTATTAAAGGAAAAGAAAATTTTAGCCCAAGAAAAGCCCCAAAAGGGCTCAAAATTTTTTTCTTTGAACTATTACGGAATCATTTTTCTCGCTTAAGTCTATATTTTTAGTTGACCAACACTGATTATGACCTTATTAATTAATAAATTGAAAAATGTGTGGTGATGCGAGAGACAACGTGAAGAATACCTTTTTTTTCATCATATTTGGAAAAATATCTTGATTTTTCTTGATTATAGAGTATGAATGAATATGATAGTGTTTAATAGGATGGTGCTATTTACACTCCATATAATGTTTTAAAGTATAAATGATTTTATTATCCTTCATTAAAAGGATTTTTTTTTTATTATCACTTGGAATTCCTATATTGGCCTTGAAAGATAGGCATTAAGTTCAACAAAAATTCTTCTTCTTATTTATTGCTCCATGTTTTGCCGACTTTCAAAATTATCCTAAACACTATTACTTTTGTCCTCTTTTAATATATTTAGAGACAATAGATAAGGAGGATTCAAACATAACAAAAAATTTAGAGCTTGAAAAAAGACTTTATTTTTGTGATGCATGTGATTTGGGGTCTTCATCAAATCGTAGCATTCATCTTGATAATCTTAATATCTTGAATTGGTTTAGATATTGAGAATAAAAAGAAATTAGTTTGTTAATTTTGATTTGGAATAAAGACTAATTTAGTATACGAATCTGTTAGAAAATAACAATTTAGTGGTTCAACTTTTTTCTTATATTTTAGTGTTGCAACTTATAAAAAATTACAAAAAAATATTCTATCAGATTACTCATATTTTTAAAGTTCAATTTGATCTTTAAACTTATTATCATTACAAAATTTATAAAAAATTAGTTTGATTCTTCAACTTATTTTCAAGTAGCAAAATCATTCAACTACATTTATTATTATTATTATTATTTTGTTAAAATGTATAAAGTCTATGATACTTTCTATTTTTTTTATAGAATAAGAGAATAAATAATAAATAATAAAAAACTATCCATATTTTTAAATAAAAATGGAAAATTTTATTTTTTAAATGCCAACTATTTTTTTTAGAAAATTAACTAAATTATTTAAAAAATAATATTAATTCTACTTTAATTTTAATAAAAATTTAATTCTGAATTATTTTGCAACTTGATAATAAATTTGAGCATCAAATTTAATTTTTTTAATAAATTATATCATGATAATAAGTTTAAGAATCAAATTAAAATTTAATCTATGAAACCAGTAAAGATAAATATGATAATCATCTGTTAAAAACATTTTTTTATACGATTAAAATATAATAAAAAATAGTTAAATCATTAAATTGTCATTTCCTAATAAGACATCAAAATTATCTTTACCCCTTTTTGAGTTTAAATGAGTTTTTGTATATATCCATGGAGTGGATTACAGGATTGTTTGACTTGAGCTGTGCATGCCAAATAAGAGACAGAATGATGTAATGATGATGCACATAGATCAGGCAAATAGATAGTAGTAAAGCAATTAGTGACCTTTTGATTTTTGGCAGATTTGGAATTTGATTCTCACAACCTAAATATTATTAATGTTTTTAAAATCAAATGTAAATCAGTTAATTGATCAATTATTTTATTTGATCGATTTAATTAGTTTAATAATAAATAAAATTTAAAATATTTTTAAAATCAATAAATACTAAAATTATAGAAATATTTTTATAACAATTAAAAATAAAAAATAATATTAAAAATCAATTTAAAATGAATGGAACCAATCACTATCTAATTTTCAATTTAATCAATTCAATCCTATAAACATCAAAGTACTCAATTATACAATGTGAAATCAAATTGATTCGTTTGCCTTAAAAAAAAAAAAAAACCTTCATTTTGTTTGCAAGTTGGAATATCATGAAAGTTTTTGACGGTAAGAAACTTTTAATGTCTCACCACTCTACATGGCATGGCAAGTCCAAAAAAAACGCCCTTATTTTACACGTGTTAAGATTATTATTATTTTTTTTAAGAATAAAATGGGATGATGTGTTCAGATTAATGGGGGAAAAAAAAGGCCAAACAGGGATAATATAGAAATTTTAAGTGATAATAAAAAAATCATTTTGAATGAAGGATAATGAAGTCATTTACAATCTTCAGGCCAATATAGGAATTGCAAATGATAATAAAAAATTCTTTTAAGTGAAGGATAATAAGGTCATTGAAATACTCCTAAGGCATCAAATATGGAGTGCAAATAGAAATATTTGGAGTGTAAATAGCTCCACCCTTACGAAAGTGAATGCCAAATACAATCTTGTGGTCATAACAAATTTTGTTAAATATTGAATTAAAAAAAAAAAAGAGATAAAATGCGCCATATTGCTGTAACTAAAGTGAGACGCATCGCCTGCGATCATTCTGAAGCTTTTGATTTCTCACTAATAAGGAAAGGGGGCAAAAAAATGGAGTCTTAACAGCTCAATGAAAATGTATGCAAAGATAATATAGATGATATTGCCATCATATGGCACTGTGTAGTCTGCTCTGAGGGCTGGCATCTCTATATATTGTTTTAAATAATAAACTTCTGAAAAGGATATTGGCAGTTGGAACTCTCAGCCAGAAATTGACAGTATTCTGATCTATGTTTTATCCATGCTAGTTTGTTGGTCAGCATACATTATTACCATCTACAAGATCTGCATTCTATTAATGTCTTGATTCAGCTAACAACTTCAAAATCATGGCCTATTAACCAAAAAAAAAAAAAACTAAATTTTTCATTCTTTCACAATATTATATTAAATCTCACAAAATAGTAGATATCACTCAAAATTGACCAAACTTGTGTTAATATCACAAATTATCAAAATTAAGATCTCAAATTAGTCTCGTACAATGATATGGATGTACGAGGTATCATGATATGGATGTATGAGGCATTCACTGAATCAACTATCACTACCTCTGTTGCATTTATGTTATCATATATGATTAATTTAAGATCTTAATTTTAATAATTAGTGATATTGACATAAGTTTAGCCAATTCTAAGCAATATCTACTATTTTTTTATATGATATTTTGAAAACATCGAAATAAGCCTAAATTGTTGCTTATCTACTTTGTTAATACACTGTTCAGTATGCACAAACACCATGAAAGATCACAGCAGTTGAGCTGAGGTGTTCCGGTGACAGCAATCCGCACTTTATTTCTTACTCACAACTGAAAAAAGTTGGAGTAGATGTGCAATTCCTCATTCATTATGTCCATTGGAAGAAAGTGGATTTGCTTTTATCATAAATGCTCAGTCCTTGGTCTTAATTTTGCAGTTTAAGAACAAAATCATCCAGAGAGAAGAAGCTATATAACATCAACAGCCTTTTGATTCTTTTTGAAATAATAGAACATATGTTACGTATTTTTTCACTAAGTTCAGACTTTGTAACAGTAACATTTTTCTACCAAGGAATGCAACAAGGAAAAGCAAAAGATTACAAAAAAGAAATAAATGAATGAAATATAGAGAAAACAGTGAAAGGCGTCGTCCTAGATCTACTTTTAATACTCATCTTCATAACTCACATGCATAAAGCTCAAACTACTATTTTTCTTTTTTTCCTGTTTTCCTTCCAATATGTAAGAGATGATTAGTTCCCATGAAAGTAATCAACATAGTTGAATCGAGGTCGAATATTACGGTGATTATACCTAGGATCTGCATAGTCAACTGCCTTTATTACCACAGCTTCACGTCGGCCATCTTGTTCTTGAACTGCCCCAAACACAATCTCATTTGTCTCGCAGCTCTTTTCGTAATATGTTTTTGGATTGGATGTGTAATGTTGTTGATGATGCTGCTGTTGTTGCTGGTGGTGGTGTTGCTGCAACTGCATTTGCATCTGCATCTTCTGCTGCTGCATCTGCAACTTCTTCTGTTGCATCTGCATTTGCTGCTGCTGTTGATGGTGATAATCACCATCCCAACCACTATTGTAATGGTGGTTCTGCTTGAATTGTTGGTGCTTCTCCAGTTCCTTGGTCATGAATGGGTATGTTTGCTTTGCAGTAGGAGTTCTGGTTTCTATTGATGGAGGCTCATCTTCATCTGGAATCACAAAACTTTCTTGCCTTGGCCATGCGTTCGTGCATTTAAGTTGTTGCTGGTATTGGTATTGCTGCTGAAATTGGTAGTGGAGGGGCTTCCTTCTAAAGCCTGAAAATAATCCCCCAAAAATTTCACCTACAGTTGAGCCAGTGTTGACGACCAGTCTCCCAAGTGAACCAAAAAATCCCTCGTCTGGTTTTTCAAGTTCAACTTCATCTGGAATCAAAGGGGCCAATACTGATTTAGGAGGCCTCTGGTATGGTGGTTCTTTGTTCGGATAAGTTCTTGAATCCTACAAAGAAAAATAAAAAGTGTTTGAAATGCTCTCAGTTGCATTGTGACAGAGTCAGTGGAAGACAATGCAACTAAGTTTTCATTGTAGTATAATGCAAAAGCAATCTTGTTATTGCTGCAAAGAATATTTTGGTTTTAGGTTTCCATGAATACTATCTAAAGGACCTAAACATTCAAGGAAAGCAATTCACGCTAATAAATCAGGAAAATATGCGGACACTTTAAAATGTTAAACTACCAGGACAATTGATATTTTGACAGAATATTCTACAGAGAATTGGCTAAACTTTTAGCAAGGAAAGATCAGGAAATTGAGTCGAGAAGATATTGAAAGAATAGACATTGGTTGTATTCTATACTCTCTCTAACTGTTGAGTATTTTCAATGTTTAGAGGCTTGGCTTGCCCGTGCTTGGACTTTAGCCTGGTCTAGTCAAAATAGCTCAGCTCGGCATAGTTTACTCAGAATGTTGTCAACAATGTTTGTTATCCTTATCATCTAAATCATATTAACATATCGTGAGATTTGTCAGAAAATCAGGTTATGAACACATGCTTTTTTTATCAATGCAGACATAAGGTAAGTATCCCAAAAATGTGATCTTCCCACCATGAATTTAACCTGAATAATGTTATTAGTAAATATAATCTTGTCTTCTGCAAATTCTTGAGAAAACAAGAGCATTGCCTTAAAAATTAAAAAGGGAGTTGATTTAAAACTAATTTCAGAACTCCACTTTTGTGACAATGGTATCTACTAAGATAACTCTCCAATGGGGATATTCATCAAATGACTAGAAGATAGATGTAAAACCTGGGGTGAAAACAATGCTTGAATCCTACGTTGGAGCAATGCTAGCATGTAGCCAAAGAATCCAGCAGCGACAAGCACTGCTATACCTGAAACAACAACATATTATATAGATGTCCATGACCATAGGAGATAGAACATAAACTTAGGATGCAAGTTAGATAATATACTGATACCTAAATGGAAACCACCATCATATTGATAGTTACAATCGTCATCATGGAGCTGAATCTCTCGAATTGCCTGGTTCCCTCTATCTATAACTAGAAGAGAGCAACTACTTCCAACATAAACCACATCAAAATCATTTGAAAATTTTGCATCTTCACTTGGACCATCGACATGACCACCTCCACGAGCCCACTTTCCACCAGCAATAGTTGTAACCGCTATTGGATGAAACATTGTAAGAACAGCCAATAAAATTTCAAAGCCAAATCTATGAAATCATAAGGGTCTTATCATCTACAGATTTGGAGACAATATTGGGAGAATATTTTGTTTCTCATGGACTCAAATCTATGAGTTTACCTCCATCACTGATCTTTCTGATGGCCATGTTCATTGTATCTGCTATGTATATATTTCCCCTGTCATCCACTGCGAGACCTTTTGGGTGGTTCATTCTTGCTTCTCTCAGCGTCCCATCCACATGTCCAGAGTACCCTTCAGGAGATCCTGCGATAAGCTTAGGCCTAATATCTGCAGTTCCTCAAGCCATGTTAGTAGCTAAAATAATGATAGGCTCTACATCTACAAAATCATTTGATTGATCGCCCCCAAGAAAAATCAATAAACAAGCAAAACAATGACAAAGAATTAGATGAAACAGGAAACTGAAGAACAAAGTGGAAGAAGAAAACAATATAAAGGTCCAACTGTTCAACATCTGATTGGTTCTTTCCAATAACTGAACAAAGAATCAATAACCACGTAAAAGCAAAAGGTGAATTTGGGTTCTCATTAGGTCATTAGTCAAATTAATTAAGCCTTTAAGCTTCTTGGAGAATCTTGAACTACTTGATGTATAAAAAAGCCAAAGATTAAGGATTATGTACTAAGGAAAAGATGCAGTAAAACATTATGAGTGACTAGAAGGCTACTTAAACTTAGTCGAGAAGAGTGAATGTCGGCTTCAAAATTAAAAAACCAAAAGAGTGCAAATCTCCAAAAAGTTTGTTGTACTTCAAAAAGTGAAGACTTGTAACTAACAAAAGCATATCAAACACATTTGTGAATTCTTTATTTCTTTTCAACTTTAGATCATAGATTTGAAACTCTGCCAAACCATTAAAAAGAATAAGAATCAATTAAAGAAGCCCCAACCATGAAGCTAAGGACCTTGACATTTCTATACATTGTTACCAAAGTACTGAAAAAAATAAAGAAAGAAAATTTAAGGCCAAACTAAACTTACATTTAGACAATGGTGTTGAGATCCTGTAAACATTACTATTTTCTGAATCCAAAACCAGGAGCTCTCCACTTGGCGATACCTCAACAGAAAATGGTTCAATCCCAAGTTTACTCCCGTCAAACACTGTCTCCACTGAATACCCACCTTCAAATTTCATCATCGAACGGCTAGAAGCGGCTGAAACAATGAATCCGATTAGCTACAATACATGTACAGAAGCTGAAATAACAGAGGAGAGTTACACAATGTGGGTTCAAAGTTCAAAGGAGGAAACTTTACCTGTTTTAGTGGTGGATTTGAGTGACCAGATCCACTTAACAAGTACAGAAACGATATTGGAGAGAACCCCACTTACTATTTCTGCATATAATACATAAAGATGACATATGGGTATGAATTATACAAACAGAACAGTGAACAAAAATGGCAGGGAAAAAAACAGACAAGAGGGGAAGAAAGAAAGAGGTAAGCTAATGATTTACTTGCAGGAGGTGTGGCTGTAGCTGAAGAGAAGCCACTCAGTAGAAACAAAAAGATGAGAGCAAAAACCACCCAATTCTTACACATTGCTGGTTTTGTACTTAGAAAATGAAGGTGAAAGAAAGATGAGCAATGCTGAAATGGGAGATTTGAAGCTTTGCATTATTATATACCAACTTGAAAAGGAGGTCCCACAATTATAATTTTGCCGCTTTTCTTCTTTTGCAATATAATTAGTGAAACCTTTTTGCATTCAGTCCTGTGAAGCTGATGGGTTTCGTTTGATTTTTAACTTTAAATCTAATATAAGAATATAAAAGTAGTTTAATTTAATTTAATATTATTTTACAAGTATAATGATTAATTATTAGCAGAGGAGTGAGTATTAAAAGATATCATAATCGAGTTTGAAAAAATATGATGAATCTATTGAAAATTAACTCATCCGATGGTTGAACTGAAAAAAAGACAATTATGTGATGGGTGACTACAGTTTAGTTTAATTCGGAAATTTAGAAATTTTTTAGATTGGATCGAAATTTAGGAATTTTACAAATAAAGAATTAATTGGATCGAAATTTAGGAATTTTACAAATAAAGAATTAGTATTATCTCAAAATTTCGGTTTAATCAGTTCAGTTCGATTTTTTTATAAATTCAGGATAGTTAAGTTTGATTTTTTAGTTCTTTCGAGATAGTTACGTACGGTTTGATATTAGTTCAGATATTTGGTTTTTTAATATATTAAAAATTAAATTTTATATTTTTAATTTTTATGAATCAAAATAAAATAAATTTTTACTTTTAATTATTCAATGACTAAAATAAATGAATGATAATTTAATAAATAATAACTTACAAATTAAATGTTAAATTAAAATTTGTTAATATTTGTTACGAATTTATAATTAATAGTTAATAAATAGTTTAATTATTAATAATAAATACTAATTGAGCAAGTTAACTAGTAAAATTAATAACTGAAATGCATATATATATATATATATTGGTTTGATTTTTTTAGTTTGAAACAGTTGTAATACAGTTCAATCTAATTTTTAGTTCGAGTAATATAAAATCTCTAGTACCATCCCATTCAAAAAATTTGTATGGTACAGTTTGGATATTTTTGATTTTTGTTCGGTTCAATTCTATTATTCAATTTAATTCAAGAATCTCTGAGTCTAGTATTCACCCCTAGCAACGATACTTTATGTGAAAGATGCGGTGTTGTTAGAGATTGTTAGTTTGTAAGAATGGTATGAGAGAAATTAATTTCAGCTCAATATCAAGGTGCGTTCGTTTCACTGCCTTTAAGCCTGTGATTGGGAGAGAGTAAAATAAGGGGGAGAGGAAAATAGGAGAGGAAAAATAAAATATTCTGATTGGGAAGGGGAGGAAAATGGGAGGGGGAAGGAAAATAACACAAATTTTAACTCCTAAATTTTCTCTCCAAAATGGACAGAAAATACGGAAGAAATAGGAGATTTTGCAGAAATGACCATCCTGCCCTTGGACAGTGTAAAAAATTACAGAATTTGAGCAAAAACCAAACCAAACTGAAAAATCGACCGAACCGAGCTGGTTCGGTTCGGTTCGGTTTGATCCCTTAATAAAATTGGTTTATTCAGTTATATTTTTAAAAAAATTTGGTTTTAGGTTTTTGGTTCAGTTTTATATAGAAAACAGAAAAAATTGAATTAATTGAAATAATTAATAAATCAAACTTATTTGAATCGAACCAAATTTAGAATACATATAATTTAATTGAAACAACCCGAACCGAACTGAACTTTTTATAAGATCGATTCAATTCGGTTTATAAACACAAATTTCAGTTTAATTGGGTCGTTTAATTCAGTTTTTTAAAAAATTTTGGTTCGGTTTGATTTTAAGAATAAAAATTTGGTTTATTAAAATTTAGCAAAAAATCGAACCGAATCTACCGAACCAAAGTTGTTTAATTTGTTCTCATTTTCACTCGACAATTCTCGGGTAATATTTTAAAATTTAAAAAATATATTTAAAAATATTTTTGTTACATTTTAATATTTAAAAAATATAAATAAATCTATAAATATATTTTTTTAACATTTCAAATATAAAAATAATTTTAGAATTTGTTCGTATTAACATTGTATTTATCATTATATAAATTTTAATTTCATATAAAATCAATTAAATAATAATAATTATCATTATACAATACAATTATATATTCAAATGTTTTATTTAATAAAGGGTAAAATTGGAAATATATTACATATTATTTTTCTTTCCTTCCATAGTTGGTTATCCAATCAAGGGAAAATAAAAATTATTTTCCTTCTCCTCCTTTTTATCCAAGCATGAGGGAGAAAAATAAGGAAGGACTTATTTTTTTTCCTCCCTATGAAATTTTGCCAATCACAGGCTAAGAGTAAGAGTGAATTTTGTGTACTTCAATATATTGCAAAACAATTAAAAGAATTTTCAGAAAAGTTTCAATAATTTTAAAAGTATCCAATTTAATCCCTTTTTAGATTGCTATCCTTGTCTAGAGACCAACAATATTATTAAAATTTTACATTATATATATAATTTATTAATTATTTGTGATAATTTTTATTATTAATTTTAAATAATTTTATCAAGATAAAAATTATCAAATAATAAATAATTATATATATAATATAATTATTTTTAAATATTTTACAATTATACTAATTGTATTTTAATATAATAACACATTCTAGAGACCTACTTAAAAAGAAAAAAAAAGAAAAGAAAAAACATCACCTGAGAAAAAAATGCTGTTTTTTATTGAATAGGATTTTCTATAGTTTAGGTCATGCAAATTATGAGAAAAAAAAAATCAAATCCATCTTTTCTAAAATAATTTGATTTCATATTTTTTAAAAAAAATTCTTATTTTTAATTGTTTAATACCTAGAATGAGTTGGATTTTTTAGTTTTCTTTGGTGGAATCTTCTTCAGCTATGCCCAGTGACGAACCTAGGATTCAGAATTTAGGGAGGTGAAAATTTGAAATAAATGATTCAATTATTTAGTATTTTTAGAATTCAATTAGATGATTTAGTTTAAATTTGAGTAAATAAATTATGATTCGTATAAATATTATATAATATGTAATTTTATAAAAATAAAAAAAGAAAAAAACTTATCTGAGACTACGAACAATAGTAGAAAGTTGAAATGTCAATATTTATTTAGAGAGAAAGAATATAAAGAAAAATAAAAAAAATAAAAAAAAATAGATAGAATAAAATTTTAATAAAAAAACAAAGAAAATGAAAAAAAAAGTATATAAAAATAAGCAAATGTATAAAAAAGAATATTTAAAATTTTGAGGAGCTAAGTTATAAAAAATTTTTATTTAAGATAAAAAAATATATATATACTTATGTAAGAATGACTTAAAATTTTAAGGAGTAAAATAATTTTTTAAAAATTTTAGAGACTACAAGATGTATATATAAGAACAAATTAAAAAAGTATGAGGATTGAAAAGAATATTTATAACATTGGCGGAATAGTCCCCTTTTGCCTTCCTTGGTCTCCGCCCCTGGCTATGCCCCTCTTTGTCATGTGATGAAGAATGGGAAAACAACCAGAGCAAAGAAGAAGAGGGAAAATCGCAATTCCTTAATTTGACTATGACAGAAGCAAAAATAAAAAAAAAAAGTATACCTAAAATAATTAAGTAAAAAATGGATAGGATTTAAAAACATTTATCTCTATCTGTGACTAGATGGAACGGATGATGTAAATGAACAATTGAAGTCACAGTTTTTTACTTTTATTTTTTTTCGTGAGAATTTTTTTAAATAAATTTTATAATAACAAATTTTATAATACTGTGAAATAATGTGATTTAATTTAATATTTTTTTTTATATATTTTAGGCATACTTTTTCTTCCTATTTTTTTAGTTATATGTTTCTAGATATATTATTTTTCAATTTACTTTTTTTTTTATTTTCAATATCTAAATTGACCTTATAATCAATGATTCTTTTATCTGATAAAAAAATATTACAGCTAAAAAAAAAAGGCATAGACATCTTGGCAATATTATTGCCTTCTGAAATTTCTCTTTTTTTTAAAAAAATTAAAATTTCACTGTTCTAAAATTTCTAAATATAGATTGATGAAATTAACTTTCAAGTTAATAATATTTTAATTAATGTAAAAATTTTATCTCTTATCTTTATATAATTTATTACTTTAGCACGGGCATGGATCTACATATAAGCATGAAATTTTATTTAAATTTAAATAAATTTTATTTTTTTAACTTGAGTTAAACTTGGTATAGTATTTAAGTTCTATTCAATTTAACTCATAAATCTATATAAAATTTTTTAATAATTTTAAACTTAAATTCAAATAAACTCGATTGAATTTTTTTTTTTTGGGATCTCAATTGAGCTCAAAACTAATTAATTGACTCAATTATTCAATTTTTAATATTTTTGTTTTATTAAAATTTAAAATATGAAAATGAGTTATAAATTTTAAATTGTATCTAATGGATATCTTCCTTAGAAAAGAAAGAAAATCCCTAATTTCACATTGTGAAATAATAATATTGCTCCTATTTAATATATTATTTTATTTTTTTCTATTTAAATCTTAACTATATAATTAAACTGTGACATTTCTTTAATCAAATTTTTGACCAAAAAAAAATTTTATTTTGGATTGTTATTAGTAAATAGGAATAAGATATATTGTGTATTGCATATAACTTAATTATAACGTTTAAGTTTAGATCAAAGTCATCTCTTTTAATCTCTATTTTCACTGTTCAAAAATAAATGTTTGCTTCATTATTAAATTTTTTATGTAATTTTTATATTTAAATATTCATTTTCTCATATATATATATATTCTCACCCTTTTAACGATAATTATTAAATGCAGTTGGTGTACTGAAAAATCAAAACCAACTATTATAAAAAAAAAATTTTCCACATTCATATGTTCCATCACCAAGTACAGAAGTGTATCTCACGCAAATGTTGAAGATGACGCATTGCTTGTTTGTTCAATGTTGACCATTCATTAACCCCTTTGATGGGTTTGAATTGAATGAAACACTTAATCCAAGTAATCCGTAAAGGTGTAGGAGTGATTTATAAATTGGGCATGAACAGCTGACGAAAACCAAGCTCTAAACTTCGCATTTCAGAAGCCAAGATGCAGCCAAAACCATTTGCCCACATTTTCCTCTACCTCTTGTTACTTCTTTTGCTTATACACACAACTACCACACTTGCTTTTACCAGTGAAACAGACAGACAGGCTTTGCTTGCCATTAGAACTCAAATAAGCAGTGACCCTTTACAAGTCTTTAACTCATGGAATGCTTCTGTCCATTTTTGTAAATGGCAAGGAGTTACTTGCAGTCATCGACATCAAAGGGTCATAATTCTATACTTAAACTCACTTGAGTTGGTGGGTACATTGTCTCCTTCTATAGCCAATCTTACATTTCTCAGGATGATTGATCTTGGAGACAATTTCTTCCATGGCAATATACCTCAAGAAATCAGTCGCCTGTCGCGCTTACGCGTTCTTAACCTTTCTAGTAATTCTTTTGAGGGTGATCTTCCCACCAATTTATCCCAATGTTCCAATCTTGAAATCATCAACTTACTCTTTAACCTCCTTGGTGGAAAAATTCCTGCACAGCTTGGTTCTTTACCTAAGCTTTCCTTTTTGATCCTTACCAAGAATCATTTTACTGGACATATACCACCTTCTCTTGGAAATCTTTCTTTTCTTACGGAGCTCTCTCTAGCATTCAACAATCTTGAAGGAAACATTCCTGTTGACCTTCGACGTGCCTCAAACTTGGACTTCCTACAATTGACTGGTAATAAGTTGTCTGGTGAGGTTCCCGTCTCTCTTTACAACATATCGTCCCTAACATTTTTCTCTGTTACTTTCAACATATTACATGGGCAGCTTCCTCCTGATTTGGGTTTCACTCTTCCTAAGCTCCAATATTTTTATGTTGGACTGAATAAATTCTCTGGTCCCATTCCATCGTCTCTTGTCAATGCTTCTGATCTTAGGAGAATCAGCATTAGCAGCAATGCTTTCACAGGACGGATGCCCACAAATTTAGGAAACCTTCGAAAGTTTGAATATTTAGAAATAGGAGGGAATGCACTTTTCGATAGGAGCGAAGATGGCGATGACTTGGGCTTCTTAAGGTCATTAACCAATTGTACGAATCTAAGCGTGCTGCGCGCAACGAAAAATGGCCTTAGGGGAGTGCTTCCCAATTCAATTACCAATCTCTCCACCATGCTTACTGCACTAAGACTTGATGGGAACCAAATATCAGGTACCATACCTTCAGGTATTGAGAATCTTTTTAATTTAGTGCATCTTGCATTAGATGACAACATCTTCTCAGGAATTATTCCAGACTCCATTGGAAAACTTACCAATCTCCAACGACTCCATCTTTCTAAAAATAATCTATCTGGAAACATTCCAACTTGTATTGGCAATTTCACTTCACTGAATGTTCTTGTTTTGGGTGACAATAAGCTGCAGGGGGATATACCTGTCTCTTTGGGTAATTGCAGTCGGCTACAAGGTTTAGATCTTTCGCACAACAACCTGACTGGTGGAATACCTGAGCAAGTTATTGGCCTTCCTTCTCTTTCTCTCGCTGTCTACCTAGCTTCTAATCACTTCACTGGTCCATTACCAGCGCAAGTGGGAAACCTAAAAACTCTTGCGCAGTTAGACATTGGAGAGAATGAATTGTCAGGTGAAATTCCAAACACTCTAGGCTGGTGCCTGATGTTAGAGTACCTTTATATGGAGGGCAACCGTTTCGAGGGACCTCTTCCTTCATCTTTTGAGAAGTTGCAGAATGTTCGAGTGCTTGATCTTTCGAGGAACAATTTAACAGGGCAGATTCCACAGTTTCTTGCAAACTTCTCTTATATTTCATTTCTCAATCTTTCCTTCAACAGTTTTGAAGGCGAAGTCCCAACAAAAGGTGTATTCAGGAATGCAAGTGCATTTTCAGTTTTGGGAAATCATAATAAACTCTGTGGAGGAATTAAAGCACTCCAGTTACGACCATGTCCAACAGTTGGCTCAAATAAAAAGAGACACCATATTACTATCAGAGTTATTCTTCTCATTGTCTTTGTTGTTGTCGGTGTGACTCTGTTATTGGCCTGTGCTTTCGCTTTCTTTTACTTTAGAACTCGACAGAAGCAGGTTCTTTCATTAGCCTTAACACTGGGAATCAAGCATAAGAAACTTTCATATGGAGAACTTTTTAAAGCAACTGATGGGTTCTCTTCAGCCAATCTAATTGGGAAAGGAAGCTTTGGTTCTGTGTACAAAGGAGTTCTCATGACCAACTCCGAGGAAAAACTTATTGCAGTCAAAGTATTCAATCTTCTTGAACGAGGAGCGAAAAGGAGTTTCCTGGCTGAATGTGAAGCATTGAAGAACATTCGCCACCGGAATCTTGTCAAGATAGTTACATCCTGCTCAAGCATAAATTTCAAAGGTGATGATTTCAAAGCGTTAGTTTACGAGTTCATGCCAAATGGAAGTTTGGAGAGTTGGTTGCATGGTCCAATCCCGCCTCATGACCTTCAGATCCAACATTCAGGCAGACTAAACCTGAGTCAGCGAGTGAAAATAGCAATCGATGTGGCTGCTGCACTTGATTATCTACACCATCACTGCCATGCACCTGTTATCCATTGTGACCTGAAGCCAAGCAATATCCTTCTTGACAATGACCTTACAGCTCATGTAGGCGACTTTGGACTTGCAAAACTGCTACCCACCATTGCTACAACATCATCTCTGTCACAAACAAGTAGTTCTCTGGTGATAAGAGGTACCATTGGTTATGTAGCTCCAGGTAACATTTATCACTAGCTCACACCCAATCATTTTTACTTTTGTTAATTAGGGTGGGATTGAGGTTCCATCGCAATCTCAGAACCTGAAGATCATTCTAATACTACTGGCCAGAACTACGTTGGTTGTTTTGATTCTTCTATTAACAGTATTGAAGTGTATAAGATTAAGCGCTTTGTTGACTATTTTTTTTGCAGAATATGGTATGTCTGGGGAGCCATCTGTACAGGGCGACGTGTACAGTTATGGCATTGTCCTGCTGGAGTTGTTTACAGGAAGGAGACCAACAGATAGCATGTTCAGTGACGAGCTCCGCCTACATGGCTTTGTAAGCATGGCTCTTCCCAACCAAGTGTTGCAGATAGTTGATCCCCAACTCATCATACAAGACCAAGAAAGTGAGTCAAGTGAAGAGCATCGGCGAGCCAAATGGAGTAATGCTAATCTCATAGAGGAGTGCTTGGTATCAATACTTGGAATTGGACTCGCTTGTTCTGCAGAATCGCCAAGAGAGCGAATGGATATCACAAATGCTCTTAACAAGCTTAATATGATCAAGAAATCATTTCTTGGCATTGACATTGGAAAGGAGAGACAGGCTTAAGAGTGCTTCACCTTTGAATAGCATATTATTCATTGTAATCCAAAAGTAAAAAAGAATAGAATTAATTTCTGAATAGTTAATTAATGTTCTGAATAAGCTCATGTATTTATGAATAAGTATGATTTATAAAGATTTCAGATAAATCAAACAAGTAGCCACGTGTAATGTTGGGTGCTCAACTTGAATTATAATTTGCCCTATAGAAATGTAATATCTTGAATACTATCTCAGTTCCCTTTTCTTCTTTTTTTTTTTTAAAGAAAAGTCAGTAGACTCATTCATTGACATGATAAATATAAAGTCTTAGTCTTGCATAGCTGTATGTGACAGAAGTTAATGGGTCAGTCCACTCTTTTGTGTTCGAGGCAGAAGTTGATTTTGTATGAATGGTGATGATAATTTATACCATTAGCGACTAAGTTATGCCGAAATTCTACAGTAGTTTTATAATTTTAATTTTATTTAATTCAATCATGAAAATATATTTATTTTTGAAGGAAAAAAAAAAAAAAACAAGTGAAAGGATGTTACTATCGGTCTCGAATAGAGATCATCTTAACCAATGAGATAAAATATTATTTTCATATAAAATTTTTATTTTATTCTTATCCTTTCAATTTTCAAAAATTTAATTTTCACCCACAAAATTTTTTCACCATTTTCTGAAAAATCCAAAATTTTGAAAACCTCTATCTAAACTTACATTTGGCGCTAATACCAATTTTAAGGAGTCTGCTCTCGCAAAGACAAAACTAAGAGCTACTCAAAAATCTTTTTAATATAATGGATTCTCTTAGTTTAAGTCTCTTTCTGCCTCGCACATATTCATTTTGGATCCAGTAAGGTCCTTTGTACAGTAATATCTCAAATTTGCTCCGCCTTAAAACTAACTCATCTAAGTATTTAAAAATTTTTTTCTAAAAACGTACTTAGAGAATTAATACGACCATAGATAGAGTTATATTAACTTATCATGGAATCACTACCCACACTGTAATTTAAATAAAAATAATCATAATAACGATAAATGAGTTTTGGTTTAGTCCTTCTCAACATTTAATGAACTTGTAAAAGCACCAAGTCTTTTTAAATAATACAAATTATTGAATTCAAACTTTTGATCTAAAAAAATTTTAAGATCAACATCTTCTATAGAAAACCTTTGCAATCTTTCAATCCTAGCCTATATGGTTAATATTTAACTAGTTCTCACTTCATATAAAGTAATTGTAGGATCATACAATATTAAAGTTGTACTTCATTCTTATCCTCTAACTTTTGCTAATGATAATCTTCTATGCCAATTATTATTAGCGAATGATTATATGACATGAATATTAAATATGAAAGGATATATGGCACACTGAGAACAATGGTCCGTCAAGTTTCTGCAATAGCATCAATTTATCTCTATATCCATCGCCAATAATACTAATAAGTAGTTAAAAGTTCTTTTGTACTATAGATGCTGATAAGTAGTTAAAAGCTCTTTTATATTATAGATGCCCTTTTGCATCTCCCAATGTTAGAAATTTATGATAACTCTCTTATTTCACACCATAATCAATAAGGTATATAATAACATTAATTTATAGAGATTTTAAATAAACTTTGATTTATTTATACTTTTTTTTGGCTTAACAAAAGAAAACATACAAAGTAAAGGACAAATAACTAGTCTCTACAAAACCTCTTTTAGCTCTATATAGGCAAAATCTTATCTTATAGATAGTTTGGATTAACCGCAAGACAATAATTTACAGAATCTTATCTTATAGATATGGTAAGATAAGTTATTCTCATTTTAGCTTAATAAATTGATTACAGGTATCCTTATCTTTTATAATTATTATAGAAAAAATAATTTTTCATTTTTGACAATGAGCTGACATCATGGATGATTTTTTTAATCACTTCATCTGTGAGATGCTCCTATTTTTATCTTTGCTTCTTTTTTCTTTTTCTATGTGAACTTTTTCCTTAAATTCAGTAACTTTTTTCTTTTTGGCTTCTTTACATCACCTTGTATTTCTTTGTTTTGCACTTGAAAAATTAGCAATGAAGCGTATTTTTTAAGGATGTGAAATAAAACTATCACATGAGAGTTTGAAAAACAAAAACAATATATTGAATACAAACTACGTCAGGGAAGCAAAATTTCTCTGTATTTGCAATTAAAAAAATTAATAATGAAGCACATTTTAATCTGTTCAACTGTTTAAGAATGTGAACTGAAAACCATTGAGATATAGCTCCTGGAAATTTTCCACCATAGTTAGTGGTTCTCGCAAGAAAGTAGCTTTTTTGGGATTCCTTTTCTCCTTTCTGTCTTGATTTGGTTGACTGACATAAAGTCATTAAATTAATTGTTCTGCAGACTCCTGTGAATTGAAGAAGTCAAGTCTGCCACCGTTTGGATCGCTTGGTTCTGGCCTATCAACTGAGATTGACTCGATAACTCCAGCTTGACGCTTCCTGGAAGAAATTAGATATAACTTAGGAGATGGCTAAATTAATTTTGATTGAAATTTAGAACATACTCATATTTAATTGATCATGACAAGCAAGATTTAATGTCAAGCTAAAGTTTTTTCATTTTTCTTAAATGATAATATTAAAATACTTATATTGTGTTTGATTCAATTTTAACTTATAGTTCATTTAAGTTGCAAACAAATTTTTTATAAAATTTATTTGTAAATAAAATTTTTTTACATACAAAATTAAAAATAAAGTTCATTTCAAATGAAATGCATTTTGTGTTGGGTTTAAATGTAGAATTCAATATTTTATTTTCAACATTGTTGTGTTAATTTTTTTTTTTTTTTGAATTTTAACAAGTATAGAAAACACAAAAAGGAGAGACAAATAGGTAGAGTAGAGAGAGAAGAAAGAAAGAGAATAGACAAAGAAAAAAGAGAAAAAAAATGAAAAGAAATATTTTAATCAAGTGTATTTTTGTTACAATAATTTTTTAAAAAAATTTTAGAGTTCATTTATAAATTTTATCAAATTTAATAGAATTTAGTTTAGTTATAATCAGTTTTAAGAATTTAATAAAATAAAATTTTAAATGAATTTTTATTTACACTAAATGCACAAATGTGAATTTGTACATGAATCCTATAAAAATTATAAATTCATATACACCTAAAACACAATGTTAATATTGAATAAAAAATGAATTAGGCTACACTTTGATGATTCCACAATAGCAAGATGATAAAGTAATTTACAATGGAAAAACAATTGAATTTCAAAATCTTTATTTACTCAATTTAAAAGTAACAAAATTATTCATTGAGGAAGAAAAAGTGAATATACCAGAATGAATTCTCAATTTAATGATCCTAAAATTATTTTCAAAACTATAAAATTACACATTTGAACTTTAATCAAAATAAAATTAATAATGAAAAAGATTAAAAAATTAATCAAGGGTCTCTCTTCCATTTGTTCAATTTTACACTTTTGCTTTTTAATTTTTAGGAATGCTAAACATCTAACCTAGGAGATTTGCAGTGAGGGAAAAGTGTCTAATTATAGGAATGGAAGTAAATAATAACTTTTGCACTAGATTAAAGGTGCAGCATCTTCTGCTACAGCTATTGCCAGAAATGATTTTGGGGAAAAACAATATAAGAAATTATCATTATTAAATGTCAAAATTAGTTGTTGTAATATACCAAAAATGAATCCTTAGTTCAATAATATTAAAATCGTCTTTAAACAACTATAAAGTTGTCAAAATTTGAACTTAGTCAGAGTGAAATTGAACCCAAAAAAAAAAAAAACTGTTCTGCAGGCAATTGAAGCTTTGCATGCCTGCTTACAACTGAATACCCACATATTCTGCAGGCAACTAAAAATTGTTCTCACTTTCTCATATCCAAAAAGGAGACATTAGCAGGATGCTACTGCACTACATGTATCAACCAAAAAACCTGGAAGACAGTTTCTTTCCTATAACTATGACGCTTGTCCTCCATGCAGTATCTTGTCGTTTGAAAGTATGATATTACAAGACCAGCTGCTTTGCATCCAGAGGCTATTGCTCTGCCAACGGACAGTCCGCCTTTATGGTTACTTAACAAGTTCATTTAACCACAAATAAGATTAATACACAGATTCATTCTTGTCCGTTTTTGCAGAAGCCATCTCAATTTCCTTTTGGAATTGTATAACTTACATTCCAAATGCTCATGATTTAAAAATTGGAATACCAGCATGGATCACTCACCATTGATTACAATTCATTATATCCATAGTTCATATCAAGAATTGGTTACCTGCATAGAAGAATCCAGGTAGATTTTCCTCCATTTCATTGATGGCTTGTAGTACTGAACCATGGTTCCTTGCATACAAGGGAAATGCTTTACTCCAACAGAAATGACTGCCACCAAATATAGAGTAACCAAGAAAAGATGCATCGAAATAAGCATGTTAATTTGTTCTCCAAAATATCATTTCCACTGAAAATTTTCAAAACTATACACTCTCTTCAGAATTTATTTGCAAATTCTACCATTTTGAGAGAATTTGACTCAAGTATCAATTCCATGTCCATAGGGTAAAAATGATAGGATTTTGAATATATTCTCTGGATTTCCATCCATGTTAGGGATAAATTTGCATAGAAATTCCATAAATTTTATGGAACATATTTGTTTCAAACAAATTCTTGAGGTCAACTACTAGAAAAAAGAGTGTACATATCTGTACTATGCACTAAAATGATTCACATACTTGACAAATGCGGGGTCTCCCTCTGCTCCTAACAGTTGCCTAAGGTCAGAAGTAACAATCTGTTTCAGATCATCCCTGAAAGAAAAGTTAATGGGAGACAAATATTAGTTGCACAAAGTACAAAAAGGTTTTGAAAATGTTAGCAATGACATCTGAGAAAAGAATCTAAGCTCTTATATGTTGAAGCTTTTGCCAGTTCCTTGTTTCGACTTCCACCAACAAAGGTTGTGTACAGATAAAGATCATTGGGTGCACGATCTGGAAACATCATGGAGGAAAAGAGAGTACCTGCCAACAAAATATGCGCACCGTGAAACATTAGAATTTGATGCAACTTCTCTTCTTTTATTGGGATGAACCATACATTACCAAGAGTTTTTAGACCATTTTGTTGCTCCTTAGAAGGAACAAGAACTCCAAAGCCTTCAAGGGGTCTCCTAACACTCGCCTTCTTAAAAGTGGTAATAATGACTGATAGTGGCATGTAACTCACCTGCATAGATTACATGAAGGGAAGTATGAGTTTTATACAAAACTTAACCACTAAAGCACATAGAGTACCAACTTAATACTTGTGCATGGAAGCCAGTTTATCAACAAGTAAATTTATACTGGGCAAAACAGAAGTACAACTTCCAGAAATGGAGAACATGTAATAATTAGGACAATCAAATACAAGTTTATGCATGCTGCTCCCAATTGCATGGTAAATTTGCAAGAAGATAGACAGTAATAGGCATTTACAATAGGAATAAGCACCTCAGGAATAAAGTCCAGTGGGAAGAAGAGCCTTCTGCTTTTAGTGATCTTCATTTCTTTAACATTGCACAATGGAGCCTGAAATAAAGGTCATTTTAAGTGAACAATATCAGCGCAACATATACGCATGTGCATGCTTTTAAGAGAGGTCAATGAGAACAGGAAGCTCTCCGACTTGTAAAAGCAAAAGTATGCATGGTAAGCAGTTAAAATGCAAGTATCATCCCAATAGTGAAACTGGCTATCTGGTCTGATGCATACATTTTTAGAAAGTAAAAAAAGTAGAATCGACAATTTCCAGAGCAATATCTTTTTCCTCCAGAAACAACTTTCATTCAATTCAACTTCATCTTGGAGTTGGGGAAGCGCAAGATAGTCTCAGACTCTTAGTGTATACATAAACACGGCTTATACATATGCCAGAGACCAGAGATTTAATTTATTTTCTGTAGACATGTCGAATGTGATCCAGGTGTGCAGTGCAATAAGAAAATATAATCACTAAAGCAAATTACTAACCTTCATAATCACAGCATCATAAGATGAGTGTTGCAAATGCTTCCCACCCTTAAAAGCATATGAAACTGACCAATTCTCTAATGACGAATCATGATTGTATGACAAAGACAAGACCTTCGATTCTAGTCTAAGCTCATCTTTTGCAAGCTCTTTGCATAGCCTGTCAGTTAGCATCTGTAAAGAAATATAGATCAGAAATAAGGACCATGTGTTTAGTTTTATATGCTAACAGAATGTACAAGCTAGTCACTAGCCTTAGAATGCTAAGGGTTTGATCTTTGTCCTTCATTAAACAATTTAGAGTTCATAAATAATTGTCCTCATTATAGATGAATTTGTATTTAACAAAAAGCATTTTCTTCCGTGCAAACTATTTTAATATGATATAGGAGCCTGCAGCTCTAATACTGCTGTGCTGGAAAGTTAGAGAACATCATTGATCATGTATTAATCTTTATCATGCTAGGTAATACAACACATAAATAATAAGCTATTACTAATATAAGAAGACAGCTTCATCCTTGAATTCAAGATCAAGGATTACTTCTAAAGAGTGTCAAGACACTCTGTGGCGACTCATTCAGAATCTGTTTAGGTCGATGATGGAGAATGGCACAATTCATAAGCCAAAAAAAAAAAAAAAAACTAGAAAAAAAAAAAGGAACTTTTCTGATTATATATCCAAGTGTATTTCAAGGGTTCCAAACATTGGATAGAAAACTGAACAACCATCAAAGGAGAAGAACGAATAAAGTGAACAGTTATATTGAATTTGAAATTCTGAATTGCTAATTGATGTTCCCACTTGTAGATATGGAGTGCTGCCAGGTAAAAAGTATAACAATATCTCCTTGTGAGGAAGAAACAACACCCATAAAACTACCTGCATTCCACCTAGAAAAGAAAATGAAACATGTGGACGTTTCTTCTTTTTTGAAGATCCTTTAATTTCTCTGCTCTGATCCCTTTTGGTAGATAACGTTGCCTGAATTGCCTCCACAATAATAGAACCAAATCTTGCAGAATAGAAGAATTTGGACTTATTATTTGTGTTAATTGTGGAGTAAGAATCATATGTAGAAGAATGTCATTCAACAACCTTTCATCATTTATTAATGATGGCATTTTTTATTAGCCTCTTCTTTGCCAATATTTCAATAGACTAACAGTTTTAATAAACAGAGGCACTAGAAGGGGAAAAATCCATGTACACTAGTCAAAACTTTTGAATCTACAAAAAACACTATATAAAAATTTATAAAAGAACAAAATTCAAAATTAAACCCTCCCATAAAAAAAAAAAAAATGAAGAGTCCACAACGACCTTAACGAGTATTATTGACTCAATTTCATCTTCCCATATTATCCACAAAATTGCCAAAGCAATGACAATGTAAACCTTATTCTCATTCTGAATAGAGAACCAGCCAGACATTAAGCTCATTTCCCAATTTTTTTGCATAAGCCCCAGTGACAGAAAAATTAGCACAGGCCTAACCCACTCAAAATAGAGGAACACGTTTCCAGATAAAGTAATTTGTTAAACCTTAATCATTTGCAGCATGTATATTGAAAATTGGAACCGTATAATTACTGTTCTTAAATTGATGCATATGATAAGATGGTTGCCAGCTTGTGATGGACCAAAATATAAAGATTCAGCACAATATGACTACTAAATGCCAATCCAATGTCATTTTGACCGAAGCATACAGATGCGCACTCACTCATGCAGACACACACTCACACTCACTGACCTCATTGAAGAACAATGGGATATTAAAAATTCAGGGAAAATCCTTGGCAGGCTACTGTTAGATGCAATTATTTTATCATACTACACAGTTCCTTACATTGATTGTTTCTCCTTTACACAAAGTCTAACAAATGTACGATTTCTAATAGCTTACAATCAGGAAGGAGTAAGTAAACTGACACATATATCCACATTCAAACAATGTAAGAGGAAATAATAATGCAAACATTCTTCAACAAATGAGATATACTGGGATCATAATACCGTTCCTCCAAATTCCATAGCTCAGGAAAAGAATTGCGTGCCTGTTTCACAAAAAGACAGGCGACCAAGAAGATTACAGATTATGGAACAAAATGGAAAATAGTAGACACCAAAAGAATTCATGCCATAACTCATTGGCCGCCGGAGATCTTAAGAGCAATCCAATAAAACTAAATATTCCAAAAACTTAAATCTGGATTCTTATTTTGCACATCTTCTTGTCTGCTGAATTGCATAAGATGATTATAGAACAAGAAGAATTTCCAAATAAAAGTATATTTATTAAATTGCTATTAAAAAATTAATGTTCATACAAGAAAACAAAACTCTTACAAGTCAAAAGATCTGAGCCATTACTCACAGAAAGAGATTCAGGATCTCCAGCACTTGTGCCCGCAACAAAAGGATTGATAAGATAATCAACAACCTTGCAAGAGAAATATAGAAAAACTATGGATAATTGAAGAATTCAAACAATTCAACCCATCTGAAAACCTCAGATCTGCTGACAAAGCTAAGTGCAAAATTTTGTAAATAGAAAAGTCAAAAAATCTCTGTTTGGAACATGACAGGAAAGTTTCAATTTTTTGAATTGGTATCACAACAAAATCAGTGTAATACCTCTTTCCCAAAATGACGTTGAAAAAACACACCAACACTGCAAGATAGCCAAAAGTAAAAGAGAATGCTGAGAAAATCAAGCCCTCCCAAAATGACGTTGAAAAAACACACCAACACTGCAAGATAGCCAAAAGTAAAAGAGAATGCTGAGAAAATCAAGCCTTTTAAAGTAAAATAAAACAACATAAAGAAGAGATAAAGTGCAAATGTAACAAAGTTAAATGACAATGATACTTTGGTTAATCACCTTTCATCAGCATATCCATAGTACACTTTTAAGGACTTGTTTTTCTTCCACAAAAATGGCTCTAAAATAATTTGAAACTGCAAACATGGGAAATAGATGCGGCATGAGCATTTGCCAAAATCAGAAAAACTTTTAAAGATTGGATGGAATCTTTAGGCAACGCACCAATTAATAACACATGAATCAATCTGTTGACCTCTGTCATTGTTTTGTTTTTCTGACAAGTCATCTGAAGCAATGATATACATTCAAGAACACATACACCTCAATTTCATCGAAATGAATAAAATACTTGCGTTTCTATTTATAGTTAATTTTCATGTTCACCAAGCCATGCACATCATAAGTTATAAACAATAAGCATGTGAGTTCTCACAAAATCAAATCAGCAATCAGTTCTATCCTATATAACCCTATATACTACAAAACAGTACAGCAAAATGCCAAGAGCCTACCAACAAGTACAGAAATAGAGCACCAAATTGCCTAGGTTCCAATTTTCCTAGGATTTTGACTCATTATGCAACAGTCATTCTATGTCCATAAATAATTTGTATCATGTTACTGTTGATGCATCCAAAAGACCTTGAATGATAAGGAAATAACACAAGATTTTATCATTAACTTGTTGAATATCTTTTAAAACAATGCAAAGGACAATCAAACCTTTGACTTTGCTGAAAGAATGTTGCTCATGACCAGTGCAAAGGGATTTGTGGGTATCTGGCACGAAAGATTGAACAGAATTATGCTAACAATTGGAGACAGCTTGTTGCATACATAAGGAAGGAAATGCAAAGGAATATTACCTAAAAAAAATATATAAATAAATCAGCTGGAAACAAATGTAGTGCAAATGGACTCACCAGTACTGGTCTCCCATTTCTTACTATATACCGTTTGTTCTGTGAAATTGGCTGTAAGAATAAATAACATTCAATCAATCAAAATCTACAAAAATGCCATAAATTTCCTAAACTTGAAACAAGGAGACCATAATTTCATAAAATCAAAGAAATTGATTTTAGTGGCAATTTTAACACTGATTCCGAGTGGTAACATATTTATGTCCAAGATGGTGCAGGAAACGTTACAAATTGTTGCTTTTCTCGAAGCCCAAGTGCAACAACTAAATCTTTTACCTCCATTTCACTCTCAGTCTACACAAGGTAAAACAACAATGCAATACAATATGATACAATAAGTTCGAACTCTCAAAAGGGTAGGCAAGAATTTAGGTATCTTGTGAAAAGAATAATAATTTTCTAATTATGCATCAAACTGACAAACAAGACTACCAAAATTCGACCGAATAAAGAACACCATTACCATAGTTTTTGCACCCTCATCCCAAATCAAACCATCATGGGAAACACTCAGCTTCCCACCAGCTCTTCCTTCAGCTTCAAATACAGTAATTTCCAGGCCATGGGATTTCAGCTTGTATGCAGCAGAAAGCCCACTAAACGTCACACAGACCCCATTATCAAAAACACAAAGAAATATAATTCTCAAGAAGGAAAAATGAAAACTTTGAAAAAATCCCACAAAGCCAAAAACAGCATAATTGCAGAAAACCAATCAAATTACCTAACACCAGCACCTACTACAGCTACCCTTTTACCAGAACCTGAAAAATATTATATATACACTAAAAAAATGATAAACCCATTATCGTTATCTGACAAATGAAAATAACAAAAAACTTCAATCTTTAACATTGTAAAGATTGATTTTTGAATGTTTTGAGCGTGTTTTAGGACAAAAGAAAGAGCTAAGTTACATGGGTTTCTGTCTTCTTTCACATCTGAGGCCATTGATTGTCGGGTCATCAGAATTCCAGTGACTTTTGGTCTGGTGTTCAACTACGTTCAACGGGCCGTTAACGGCACTTTCGAATAACACTTGGAGAGTTAATATTACGGTTTGTGATTATGTTGTATCTGGACCATTTAGATATGGACTGCCATTGGTCCTATCTAGAAACAGAAGCAGATGTGGGTTATTTACATAACAGAAATTCTATTTAAAACCTCACTTTCTTTTCCCATTTCCTTTCTTTTTACAACTCTCTTTATTTTAATTTTTTTTACTACTTTGTTTTTTCTTTTTCTATCTTTCTAATTTTTATAATCTCCTTTTTCCAATCAGAAAAGTTTTTACAATTTTTTTTTCAATTGTACAATTCTTTTCTATCTTAGAATCTTAAAGTCTCATTTAGATTTAAAAATTAAAATTTATCAATTTCAAATCATAATTTATAAATTTTGAAATTCATGAAATTAAGAAATCTAGATTTGAATAAATTTTTTATTTCATAAATTTTAAATTTGTAACTTATTTATTATGCATATGAAATTTATAGAATTTAAAGGCAATTTTAAAATTTAAAAATTGAATAAAATTTCTCATTTATTAAAATGAGGATTTTGGCAAAAATTCACATTTTAGTAGATGATGAATATGTAAAAGTAAATTTTATACACATAACATGCAAGTTACAATTTTAGAATTTAAAAAATAAAAAAATCATTAAAAATATGAATTTTTAATTTTATGAATTTCAAAATTTATAAATTTCTAAATGGAGCTTTAGGATGTAAAAGTGAAAAAGGATTATACAATTGAAAATGGAATGTCAAAATTTTTTAATGATTGGAAAAAAGAAATTGCAAAAATTAAAAGATTTTAAAAGGATAAAAGTAAATTGTGGAAAAAAAAATTAAAAGAGAGATTATAAAAAAAGTGTGAAGAGAAAATGAGAGTTGTAAATAAAATCACCCTTTATATATCCGAGCTAGAATATAAATAAAGTTCAAAGTTTTTTTTCTTTTTTCCACTTTTGGTAAGATTATTCCTCATATTTTCTTAAAATAAAAAAAGGATTATTCCTCATAGAAATTAGAAAGCAACGTACAACTACATGCACAATGGGTGAAATGTGATGATTGATCTTTTGCGGTTGGCAAAGATTCAACAATTATCGCCTTCTCATATCTGGTAAGTGTGAATGACCAAAGCTCTCTGTATCTTCCAAAGAAATGTTTTGTATTTCCTCCAAATCACTTGTAAATTCTGAAATTAGGGTTTCGACGTGTTTTCTTCATTATATCCAAACGACTTTTCTCTAAATTCAGACTCAACATCAACAGACCAACGATCTTTAACACTTTCGTACCTCATAAACTCTTGCGGGCTGTCTCCAGGAAAGGCTATTTTAGCTTCTAAATTATGTTAATATTAAGAGCATAAAGAAACCAGACTCTGTTCTGGAATTATTGAGAGCTCATGGGTTTAGTAAGTCTCAAATTGCTACCTTAATATCAAAATATCCAAAAGTTATTACAGCTGACCCCAACGGAACCCTTAAACCAAAGATTGAATTTTTTGAGTCTTTAGGTATTAAAGAACTTGACTTGCCTGGGATTCTATCTACAACGTCACATATTTTACATAGTAATTTAAAGAATAGGATTATGCCTACTATTGATTTCCTTCTAGAATTTGTTAAGACCAATGAAAACCTTGCTGCGACTTTGAAGCGTTGCCCTGCTGCTGTTTTTTGCAATACTAAGAAAGAAATGATGCCTCGTATATCCATTTTGAGTGCTCAAGGTGTGCCCGAATCCAATATTGGAAGCTTAATTATGTGGTGGCAGTGATGTATTATGAAAATCAGTTTAAAATGATCAATGAAATCAATAGAATGGGGTTTAATCCTAGAAAAAGGTCGTATCTTTTGGCCGTTTGTGCTTTGACAAGCGTGAGCAAATCATCTTGGGAAAGAGAGAGCTTTTGATGGACTATGGCTGGTCGGAAGCAGAATTTCAGTCTGCATTTAGGGCACAACCATCACTAATGCTCACTTCGGAGAAGAAGATAATGGAGTTAATCATAGTTATTATAGGTGCAAAGCGCACTAGGGTATGAAAGGGTCCTAGAGTTTAGGTGCAAGGCGCAGAGATGCGCGCTTGAGTGACATGAGACGTAAAAATAAAAAAAATAAAAAAATTATAAATTTTGTCATTAGACTAGTAAGGTAATATAATATTATAATTATTAAAATTCAATATACATTAAGTAATAACAATAAAAAAACACACAAAAAAAAAATAAAACTTAATAAACGTTTGAAATCTTAAACACACAAGACTCCTAAGCTTAATATATACTTGAAATTCTAACACATAAGAATCCTAAGGTTACTAATAATACTAAATAGCAAGTTTCAACACTTTATCAAAGCAAAATACAATTATTCAGTCATTATCAAGCTAAATATTGTCTTTTTCATCATCTCAAATTAATCATCTCCAATCTCCTCTTCTTCTTCATATTCTTATCTTCTTTAACATCATATTCTTCCTCATTTCTAAGTACTAGAGGAGTGTTGGCTCTCATATGAGAAGATGTTTTTGTCTTTCCTTTTTCTATTTGTTTAGGCCTAGCACTTGAAGTGGAAGTGAGTGTGGTGCTTTTACCTCTATTAGGATATGTTGCCTCCTCAACTCCACTAGCTCTAGCTATTGCAACCCAAGTTAAATCATCACCATTAAACACCAATTCATCCTCATCATCAAATTCTCCATCCATTCTACCCATCAACCATTCATTACTATCATCAATAAATACCTCATTTTGTCACTTTTCCATAAAAGTTACAAATCAAATTGTTGGATATGAATATACTTTCATCATGGATCTTTTGATGAATTTGTTTAAGCACTAGAAGTCATACTAGCTTCCATAATGCATTAGCAAGGCTGAAATCAACATAAAGTAAAGTAATTAGCACTAAAGCAACCAAATGAACACTAAATCAATACAACCATCACATCAATAAACACAAAATCAATATTAAAACTAGTATATCAAATTCGATACAACTAGCATATCAATAAGCATAAAATCAACACGTAAACCAGCATAACCAACATATCAAAACCAATATAACCAACCAACGTATCAAAATTAGCACTAAACAACATAGCAATAAGCTAAAAAAAAATCAGCATAAATTAAAAGAAAATGGGTGTTGAGGAGAGCAAACAATTGTGCATTAAAAAAGGAAAAGAAAAGATTGACAAGAAAAAAGAATAAGGAAGATAAAAAGAAAAATAATAAGGAAGAGAAGCAACTAGTTGTGATTTATAAAAGCAGAAGAAAAAATTGAATGAGGAAGAGAAAGAAAAAGAAAAAGAAAAAGAAAGAACAAGAAAAGACTGAGAAGAAAAAAAGAAAAAAAATAAAGAAGAGGAGCAACCAACTATACTTTATAAAAGGACAAGAAAAATTGAAGTGAAAGAGGACAAGAAAGAAAAAGAAAAAATTAACAAGAAAAAAGAATAAAGAAGAGACAAGGAAAAAAGATTAAGGAAGAGGAAACGAAAAAATAATAATGAACAGGAAAATATTGTGCACTTATTGTTGGAGATTGAAGAGTTGATTGTTTCTTCTTCTTTTTTTTTGGGTGGCTTCTATTTCTTTTGTTTAGATTTGGATCATTTCTTTTTCTTCTGTTTGTCAGCAACTTCTTCTTCTTCTTCTATTTTTTTTTCAACTGAAGAGTTTCTTCATCTTCTTCTATTTTTTCCATAATTTTCTTCTTCTTCTATTTTTTTGGCTGAAGTAGATCCCTTTTTCTTACCGTAACTTTTGTTTTTTTTTCTTTTTTACTACTGGAGCTGATTTATTGTTTATTTTCTTTTGTTTTCTTGAAATAATCAGGCACTGTAAGATCTACCAAAAATGCTTTTTAATTTTTAATCAATAGTTCAATTTACTCGCACATAAAAAAAAATGTAAAGATTGACACAAAAGCGTGTCTTTAGGGCGCTTCACCTGAGGCCTAACGCACACCAAGTAGTGCTGCTTTTATAACAACGTCCGCCTTTGGCTTTTTAAGGCACAAATGTTGGTGTCTTGCGCCTCAGGCATGCCTTTAACAACTATAGAGTTAATTGATTTCTATGTGAACAAAGTGGGACTGAAGCCATCCGATGTTGCTAAATACCCAAATATTTTTCTTAATAGTTTGCAGAAGAGAATCATCCCAAGGTGCTCAGTTCTAGGAGTGCTAATGTCAAAGGGTTTTATTAAGGAGAATGTCAATATTATTTCTGCATTAAATATGAATAAGAAGAGGTTGGAGAAGAAGTTTTTGAGTATGGTGGATTGTCTTGAAGTCGTCAAGGCTTATGAGGGCAAGATAGGATTTCAAGGATTCAGTATGAAATGACATTGATGATTTGATGAAGAAAGCATTGAACTTCATATGTATGTGACCAACTGGTTTGCAAAATTGCAATTAAGTAATAACTTGAAAGGTAAATCTGCATCTTTCTCTGTTTTAATGTTGAGGGCTGAATGATATGAGATTAGTTTACCATCTAAATTTTGTTCTTCTCTGACTATTCTTTTGAGCTGTTGATAGCAAATATGAGTTGTGAAGGTTATACTACTGTAAGCATTTGTGACAATAAGTGAAAATTATTATTTCGAAAATTGGAGAACATTATCATTCATCTTAAAGTCAAATAAATAACTTCATGTTGGTTTCTTTATTTTATTTGCATTGGTTGTGGCTAACTTCTATACCAATTCCCCTGTGATGCTCTCATCTAAATTTCTTTGGCGCATGAAATATCCGAAGTCTATTTTTGGACATTTGTTTATTGAAATCACAAGTTTCTGTTCTGTGCCATTTGCTTGAACTTCAGAGAATTGATTGTATAGCTTCGGTCTTTTGATTTGAGACTGCCCATTTCACTTTTATGTTTGTTTGCTGCAAAAGATTTCTGCTCAAACAAGTTGTGCACAGATGGTCAGGTTTTTGTTTATTCAAAGGAGATAATGTTCCTTGCTTTAACTTCAGTTGTAACTTTAACAAGATACTTTAGGCATGGCCAGCACTGGAATATGGTCCATTTTCTTCTTGTACCATCTCTTTTGAATATTCGCGGCAGTTTTTGAATGGATAACATTTGCTGAGAATAGATTGTATATCACAGGGGAGTAAAAAAAGAGCAAAGTGTTGAAGTATAAGCACATTGCGAATCCAATAAATCAGGGATATTAAGTTCAAAAGTGTTGCAGTTTATTCTTTAACATCATGAAGCTCATATGTTTGGCATTTTATTATTCATCTAAATTTAAGAACACTTACAGATTATTATAACTAATAACTAAAATTATAAAATTTGTAAGTTTTGAGGATACTTGAATCTATTTATGAAAGTAGTTTAGCTGCTTGTCATGTAATTCAATAACTACAAGAATGAGTTTCCTTCTATATCAAGCTAGAAGCTTTCAACTTTTGCTGTTAGTTAGTAGGTGAACTAAACTGTTAGTTATCAGTAATAGATATTCATCAAAAGCTGTTAATTAGTAAGTGAAATAGTCTGGAAATTAGCTTCTCA
The DNA here is from genome assembly GCA_949677035.1 of Omphalea diandra. Taxonomy (NCBI): domain Eukaryota; kingdom Viridiplantae; phylum Streptophyta; class Magnoliopsida; order Malpighiales; family Euphorbiaceae; genus Omphalea; species Omphalea diandra. The sequence continues at coordinate 66,233 of CATIWR010429889.1, read as the reverse complement.
CAGATTGTACATGATAATCAGCTCAAGCTGAGATTAATCAATGAATTCATTGTTCACATTTCATTACGTTATCATGCTTTCAAAAATCAACCGTTAGCTCACAAATTTCAAGTTGCAAAAACTATCATTTATAGTCTAAAAAAATGCTTTATATGGTTCTTGGTCTAAAAGATGCTCAAGCCTTAAATATGTTCCATCATTGTTATCTGTTGTGTGGAAAAATCAATGTCATCGAGTTGCTATGTTGTGTTCATGTGCTGGCTTCATTCATTAAATGGAACTGAAAGCATAATTGATAAAACTGAAGTTGATGACTTTCTTCTTGATGATAGCTACTCATCTTGTGTTTTAGAATCTTCTATGAGGGGGTTATAAGGTACATCATAAACTAGTGTTCTCAGAGATAACTGATTTCCTATTTGTAATCACTGTGTGTTAAATATTTACCAATATTCCTTGATTTTTTAAGTGGACCTCTCAAGAGGTTGAGCCATTGATCATAATGTTCATTTCTGTTTCTTTGTTATTGAGATAAAGAACAGAAAAGAGGTTTTGTTTTGGTCCATTGTTAATTGAGGGTGACAAGCTTGAATCCATAATCCTCTCTTATCCTTGCCCTCTTCCAATCATATTTAAACTGGAGAGACAAAACTATGAAAGTGTTTCTGTTTCTTCAATCTCTAATATAGAGAGCAATGAGACGAGGCAGGGATAGAAAAGTGCAATACGGGTTTCCCTGTTTTATTTTATTTGTTTAAATTTAGAAAATATTAAATATTATAAATTTTAATATACCATCATTAATAATATAATATATTCACTAATTTTGCATATGTTTAGTTAATATTTGAGAAACGATAACATTAAATAATAATATTTGTATTTTCAAAAATAAAAAATTACAAACTTATATTTATTGAATTAAATAAAAAACTTTCAACGCTAAACTTTGCTCTCCTTAAATGCATTCATAGAAAGGCAAATAATTCAGACAAGTTGGGGGAGAGATGGGGAGGTGAGTAAGGCATACCAAAATTTTTGAATTAGACTGAATTAAAATAAAAAATTCTCAATTTGAATATTAAGATATTCAAAACGAATTATATTAATTTTTTCAATCGAGATAGTATTGAAAATTTTATATTATTCAAATGGAGAATTGAATCCAATTGTAAAATAACTATTTCAAATTGAAAAAACCAAATATGAACTATATATCATTAATTATTTCATAATTTTACTAATTAACTCGCTCAATTAAGATATATTATTGATAATTATTACCCATCATAACCAATAATTAGACTTGTTAGTTTAAATTAGTTGTAAGCATCAATTTCATAATTAATAATATATAAGTTGTTACTTATTTTTTCATGGTTTATGTGAAAGAGTGTATTCTGTTTTTAACATATGTGTATGTATTTGTGTATATTAATAAAAAAAATATGTGAGCATATAAAATGTAGTGTCTTCTATTCACGAGTGAACTGATCATTTAGAAGCTCACATAGGTTGTGAAAAATGTAAGTTATATATAAAATTGTTAAGGTTTTGTGAAATAATATGTCATGTCCTTATTCACGAGAATTAGAAAGTGAACAGGTCTTTCAGAATTTCACATACATTTTGAAAAATGTAAGTTATATACAAAATTATTATAGTTTTGTGAACTAGTATGTCATGTCCCTAATATAGGTTAGCACATCTTTATAAATTTGTCACGATTTTGTAAAGGTAAAATTATTATGATTTTGTGAAGTGTATGAAATGTGTCCCACTCGTGTGTGTTTAGATATATTAATAAAAAAAAGTTGTTAGTTATTTTTTGTAAAGTTATTTATGTTAGTCTCTAATGATTAGAAATGAGAAATTTAAATTTACAAATGTGTAATAATTAATAATCATTAGCCTAATTATTAGTTATTAATAGTAAATTATTAGTCGATATTAATAATATTTTTCAATTGAATAATTAATATATAAATTATTAGTTATTTTTGTTAAATATTATTATTTATTTTGGTTCTTAAATGATTAAAGTGAAAATTTTAAATTTTATTTCCGCCATTAAAGGTTAAAATTGAAATTTTAATTTTTAATGGTATAAAAAATTAAAAATTGAAAAAAAAATTAAATACTCGAATCTATATCAAACTAAACTAAACTTATATAAAAGAATTGAAGAATTAAATACAATTGTTTTGAATTTAATATAAAATTGAATCAATTTGGATCCAACCATACTTCCTAGGTGTAATTGGTGCATGGATATCAGCAACTAGCTAATTGTGGCTTCGCCAGTTGTGATTGTTTATAAATTAGAACTGTTGTTGTCTCCTAAAAATGGTCCCCTAATATCATTGTCTTTAGCTTTCATCCTTTCCACTTTGGGTCTTTATTTGATGTTTTTCTCTTGAAATTTAATATTCTCTTATGCAGAGTAGATGCTGCCTGGTTTTCACTCAAACGTTTTTGTTTTTTATTTTTTTCTAAATAAAAAATATTTCTTAAAAATGAGCTATAAAAACAAATAAAATTTAATTTTTTTATAATTTTATAAGTTTTAGCAATCTACTTTTATCTTTTAAAAAATAAAAAATATAAAAATTATATATTTAATAATAATTTGAATTTCTAAATTTTGACAATAGAAAAAGAACAGGAATATATTACCTGAAAGTAAGAGTTTATCTTTCATCATTGGACTTGTCTTTGTTGATCCCATGGCTTTGCTCATTCACTAACTACTTTGTATATAGTAATTGCCATTAACTGTTCCTACCATTTGCTAATAAATGTATTAGTCAATCCAAGACATGAAGAATCAGAAGCTGATTTTTTACATGCAATGACTTAAACTAAGTTTTAGGACAAAACAAACTTAGAATTGCATAACAGAACCCATAACATCAAAAATCATTTCAATCCATTTCTTACTCATCAATTTTCTAAATATAAATTGAAATTGAAATGCACCATCTTTATTTTAATAATTGAAATGCTTAATTTATTCCCTTTTCTTGTTTCATTCTCTTATTACTAATTTTGCTTGGTCTTAGATTGGTGTGTTTGATATCATTGCTAATTTACAGAATGTGTAGCTGAACATTGTCTTTTTGTGGTCAAGTTCTTTGCCTTTTCTTTTCTCCTCATCTGCCTCTTGTCGGATTCCTTTTTTTTTTGTTTTTAATGTAAGAGTATAGAAATTTCCATATAATGGGTTTGAGTGAAAATAGAAAAATATGTATGGTCCCTGATCAATTTTCTCAAATTTTGTGTATGAAACATTCCCTTCTCAATTCACATTTGCAGCCTCAGAAACCCAAAATTGGTGTGGTCTTCTTATTTCCCCTTTAAAAAATTCAGTGACAAAAGGACATAATAACCTTATCAAAATTAATGGGTCCAATTTAATCGTAAGGAATCCAAAGCTGGTTTCATCTTTACTTGAGACACATGAAGAAGGGTTGATTGGGTCATATGCCACACATAAATTTGAGAATCCAGCCGCAATGGACCCCCAGCAAACATGCCTCTTTGTCTGTGCAAGAACAGAAGAGAGATCAAATTTTCTTCGATTAATCTTTTACTTTTTCTTTTGGGATTGAATTGCAAGTAGTAGGCGGTTTTTTTTTGTTTTTTTTTTTTTTAAGCTTGGGACTCGCATGAGATTCTAATTTGTAGGCAACGGTCCTCTTTAAGAATGTGCTTTTGTGTTCAAAACAGGCTGTAATAGGTCCACTTTAGAACTCCACGTTCCAACAATTTGCACTTTTCTTCCCATTAAGCCCCTTGGTTTAAGACTAATCCCATTTGTTAATGAAAAAGATGAAGGTAAACAAAATTTAGTTTGATATCGCATGAGATTTGATTGAATCATTTTAAGCTAGAGACCCCATTTTGCATTGGATTCATGACTGCAAATAGGTCAAATATCAAACATGATTCCCCTCTTAATCACACTCCATCCCCACTTTTCTTGCTATTATCCTAAGTTACATGGAAATTTCAGTTAAATCAAATTTCTGCATTTTGTGCACATTTCGAATTTTAAAAATTCTGTGTTTCTATAATGTTCTCTCTACATCTTATAAAATGTCATTTCCCCATGAAGCATTTCCATTTCTCAATTTCCTAATATTTCTATTTCCTACGTAACTATTGCCTTCTTTTCCATATAATGGCAATGCTGAAGTGGAACAAGTCCGTTATACAAAAATTTACAAGGACATCTTAGGAGCTGAAGTAGAATAAGTCCAGGGTCGTATTAGTCAAAACAAGCCAACCAATTTAAACAGAGGGAAACCAGCAACTACCCCATGTGATGGCAATTCTGCTAGCACCAGAAGAATCCCACAGATATATATATATATATATATATATATATATATATATATATATCCTCAATCAAATGAAAAAAGCCAAAAGCCAACGCCGGACAAAAACAGCATTTCCATTTCGTTACAAGACAGTCACAAAACAAAATTTTTTTTTAAAAAAAAATCATTTATCTTCCCTTCCGTTCTTCTTCACTTTGTCAGTCTCTGCTATGGGCCAAATATATGTAAACAAAAAACCCCACCACTTGGCTTTGGCTTGTCTTTCTCCATAAAAGTCCGACCCCATTGCTGTCTCACTTGGTAGTAGCCGTAAATGCCCTCTTGTTATGAGTGTCTGTGTGTACGGTGATTTTTCAACTACCTCTTCCATTATATGCACCACTTTCATTTAATAATATCACACTCACACTTATTAATTGCAGACATTCATAGCAGGGCACAAGAAGCTAGTGTCTTAGTTCCACTTCTCAAGATTTATTTTTTTAATCTCTTCCTTCCTCTACCGTTGGTTCTGTTAGTTTTTCAGTTTTTGCTTCCTGGGTTGTTCTTTGTTTTTCTAGACAGAATCTTAACTGCATTCTTTGGTTCATTAACTTCGCATTTCTGTTGTTTTGGCTCATGGGTTTATAACAAGTGTGCTTAACCATTCACTGAATTTCTCGAGTTTTTTTTTTTAATTATTACCACCAGAATTCCATTGTGTTTCCCTTGACATTTGGTTCAGATTTCAGCTCCTATTGATTCCCAGCAAAAGCGGATGTGAAGTCTAAATTTCCTGATTTTTTTTTTTCTTGGGTTTGTCCAAATTCGAAGAAAGCTTCTATTTTAGGTGTGGTTACTAGCCGAGTTTCCTTCTGTCTCTAATGGGACTGTATTCATTTATCTTCTTGGGTTTTCTTCATCTTTGTGAAACGTGAAAAACTGTGCTTGCAATTAGTCCTCAATGGGGTGGTCAAGCTGCTTTCTCATACTGTATCTTTCATGGGCTTTCTTTATCCCTATCACCCATGAGTTACAGACCTATCAGGCTCAACTTCTACTGCAGCTGAGGAAGCATTTGGAGTACCCTGCACAGCTGGATATTTTGAAAAATTACAATGGAGACCTCTGCAACCTGTCTTCAACATTACAAGTGAGCATCATTTGCCAGAACAATTTTGTCACTGAGCTTAAAATTAAAGGAGATAAGATTGTGAAGGTTGGTGAGTTCAATGGATTTGCAATTCCTAGTCAGACTTTGTCTGAAAGTTTCTCAATTGATTCTTCTGTTACCACACTAACAAGATTAACCAGCTTGAGAGTTGTCAGCTTGGTTTCCATGGGGATATGGGGACAGCTTCCTGATAAGATTCATAGGCTATATTCACTTGAATGTTTGGACTTGAGCTCAAATTTTCTGTTTGGTTCAATTCCACCTCAGTTGTCAAGAATAGCAAAGCTTAATTCATTAACATTAGATGGCAATTATTTCAATGGATCTGCCCCTGATTGGTTGGATTCATTGTCCAATCTCACTGTTCTGAGCTTGAGGAATAACCGATTTAAGGGTCAGTTTCCTTCTTCTGTATGCAGAATCACTACATTAACTGATATCGCCTTGTGTCACAATCAGCTTACTGGTAAATTGCCTGATATGAGTGCCTTAACTAGCTTGCATGTGTTGGACCTAAGAGAGAACAAGTTAGATTCTGATTTACCTCCGATGCCTAAAGGATTGGTTACCATTCTCCTAAGCAATAACTCCTTCTCGGGAAAAATTCCTGAGCAATTTGGTTATTTGAGTAAGCTTCAACATCTTGATTTGTCGTTAAATCAGCTTAGTGGAACACCTCCATCTTCCTTGTTCTCTTTGCCTGACATTAGGTACTTAAACTTAGCTTCCAATATGCTCAGTGGATCCCTTCCAAACCATCTTAGTTGTGGCGGTAACCTTGGGTTCGTGGATATCTCTGCAAACAATTTAATCGGTGGACTTCCCTCTTGCTTGGACAGTATGTCAAATAAGAGAGCGGTTAAGGTTGGTGGGAATTGCTTATCCACTAATGCCCAAAATCAGCATCAAAAGTCCCACTGTGAGGCAGCCAACATAGAGGCAAAGCAATCAAGAGGTAGAGCAGTAGGAATATTAGTTGCAGTCATTAGTGGACTAGTTCTTGTTATGGTGCTTTTGGCATTAGGAGTTCTGTTTTTGTGTAGAAGATACCGGTCTAAAAGGAAATCTGAGCAGAATACATTTTACAAGGTTGTGCAAGATAGTACACCAGCTGGGGTTTCCTCTGAAGTTCTTGCAAATGCGAGTAAGTTGTACATTGTCAGGTTATCTTGCGCTATTTCTTCAACAGAAATGTCCAAAATTTTATTGCTAACTTTTGCTTTCTTTTCCTTTTAGGATTCATTTCTCAAGCAGCCAAGCTAGGGACACAAGGTGCTCCTGCATGTCGTTTGTTTTCCTTGGAAGAGTTGACGGAAGCCACGAATAGCTTTGATTCATCAGCATTTATGGGTGAAGGCTCTTTTGGAAAGGTATTTCTCATGAACTCAAACATGCTGGAGAAACTTATGGGTTAAATGTGATATTATTGATTAAATTCATGATTATAAATTGCAAAAGGGACCTAATTTTAGGCTTTGATTCTGCTAAGAAGCCCAACCTTTTTTTTCTCCCCTGCATCTTGTAGTTTTATAAAGTATACAAAATAAAATCTAAATGAACGTTCTTGAAGGGCTTGTCAAGATGACAGAACTAACATCTCTACAAGAATTATTTATGTCAGGTGTTCTATGCATTTTTCACTTATCAGTTAGAACGATAATTGTGGCAATTTATTAAACTAGCTTTACTTCCCAAGGCTTATTCAGTTCAATCTGTTTCGCTTTGTCAGATTTATAAAGGAAGATTGGAGACAGGAACTCAAGTTGCTATTCGGTCTCTGACGTTGTGGAAGAAACATTCAGTTCAAAATCTTAAAGTTCGGCTGGATTTGCTGTCAAAGCTTCATCATCCACATTTGGTTGGTCTTCTTGGTTATTGCATTGACACCAGTGGACAAGATGATTCTAGGGGAATAAAAGTCTTCCTCATCCATGAATATGTGCCTAATGGAAATTATCATGTGCATCTGTCAGGTCAGTCTTTCTGAGGAGTGGAGAATAAAAATGTTGTTACTTGGAAAACATATGTTTGATTCTGCATGTGCATAAGTGCGTGTGTAAGAGAGACAGGCCTGGGTGACAGGGGTATATGATTTTTAAGGGAATCATAATCTGTAATACTACTACTTTTTCTATTGTAGATTTATTGGTCGCATGCTTTGTATGCAGAAACTTGCCCAGAGAAAGTCCTTAAATGGTCAGATAGGTTGGCAATTCTTATTGATGTTGCCAAGGCTGTACATTTTCTACATACTGGGGTTATTCCTGTTACATTTAACAATCGACTGAAAACGAATAACATTTTGCTTGATGAGCATCAAATTGCAAAATTGAGCGACTATGGTATGGCTGTAATCACAGAAGAAACTGAAAAAGTAGAGGTATCTTTGGCAGTTAATAATTAACTTGTTGAACTTACAATGAAATCTTGATTCTAAGTGATCATTCTGATGCATTTCATCTATGCTGTGTAGGCCAAGGGAGTGGCCACAAAATCAAGGTACGTATCACTCTACCAGTGTTTTAAGTGAGAAGTTCTTGGTAGAATAAAGTACACAGTAAATGGTTGTGTTATTTCTTAAATGTTAAGGAATTTGGTTGCTGGGCCTTCGAAATTAAAATTGCCAAGAAGGCCTTGAAACCATAATAAAAAAAATGAACTCCAAGAGATGGATAACTTCATGGTAAAAATTCACAATATTACAGGACTGCTTCTGAAACTGTTAATTGTTCTCCTATTGCTTCTCCTGAATCATTTCCCGCAAGTCATTATTGTTATCTTGAGACTGTTGTCTATCCAGTATAGTAGACAACTGAGCAAATTAATTGTTGAAGATGATCAAGTCAGCAAAAGAAGTGTTTCAAGCTTCTGGAACTGCTCACTCCCTGTTATAACCTGTTTGACATATTGTAGCATCCTTTCTGCAGACATCGGACAAACCTAGAGGATGATGTTTACAACTTTGGGTTTATACTCCTCGAATCGCTTGTCGGTCCTATAGTAACTGGTAAAGGAGAAGCATTTCTGCTGAATGAAATGGTACTATGCAAAGCTCTTACATTATTGAATATCCAATTTTCTAAACATTATCACGCTAGTCTATTAACTGTTTCAAACCTTAATTTTATCCTTTTTTAACTTTCTTGCGTACTAACTGTGATTATTGAAATACCATGAACACTTTCTACAAGAGTGGAATGTAAAAAATTGTGTTGACTTCTGAAACTAATATTATTTAGCTTGAAATATAACACCTTAACACCTGGTGCCATGAATCGCAGGCATCCTTTGGCAGCCAAGATGGTCGAAGACGTGTTGTGGATCCTGTTGTTTTAACCACATGCTCACAGGAGTCATTATCAATTGTGGTTTCTATCACAAGCAAATGCATATCTCCTGAGCCTTCATCTCGTCCTTCCTTTGAGGATGTCCTCTGGAATTTACAGTATGCAGCTCAAATCCAGGCTGCAGCTGATTCTGATCAGAAATCAGATTCTACGTCCGCGTCATAAGTTTACATGCAGATTAGGCCTTCACCTAGAATCTTGATTAGGAAACATATGTATCCATGTGGCAGGGGAAGTACAGGCAAGGTAGGCTTCCATTTTGAGCAGCTTCAACTATTTGAAATGCGAAATGTATAGCTGTAAATGTTCCATTTGATTGCGTGACCTTAAGAATAGTTAGAGCTTTATAACATAAGAATGTGTTAGGTACATTTTCCTCAGAGATTAGTGAGTGTTGGTACAGTCAAGAGTGTCCTGAGGTTGAACAGACCTAGTTAAGAAGAGTTGACTTCAAATGTTTGTCAATGGTAGGAACTAACTAACTGAAGATTAACCACTCCAGAAATTTAAAAAAGAAAAGAAAAACTGCCCTTTTACTTGTGTCATAAGCGAAAAGCTTTTTTAATATAACCTAGCAGTAGCCTTCCTTCTTTCATCATTGGATTTCTATTTTTTCTTAAACTTGCTTTCAGATGCACCCAAATATCATAACCTCGGTGGTTTCTGGTTTCTGACACAATTTCTTCACCTTCACCTGTAAAGTTATGGGTCACCATTTAAATTGCGCTACCTAACCAAAGCCATTGATCCCACTCACTACACGCTTAAATTGGCACAAATTGTAGTGACCTGACCACTCAAAAGAGGTTAGGCACCAAATTTCTGGAAAAAGAATAAAATCCTGAGATGGGTTATAAGCCTAAATCTGTTCTGTTTATTGTGGCAAACTATACAAGTAGAGCACTGGGGCTGGTCGTTGAAACAGTAAAAGTTAAGATTGCTCTGGTTGTTAATGTAGGGCATGCTGCTCCTTGCAAGTTTTTCTGGAAACATATATTTATTACTATGTTGATGGGTATTCTTGAGAATTGTCAGGCATAGCTCTGAAACTTAAAAAATAAGGGAAGAAAGGAGAGCAGTCAAATCCTACCTGAAAAAAAAATACACTTAAAACATACACTAACCAAATTCTAATTAATGAGGCACATTTCTCCACAACATACATTAAATTACGTGATCTTTTACTCTTCCATCTCATAATATATATCTTTTTGAAGTCATGTGCGTTTAAATTAGAAAATAATTAATTAAAAATAATTTCAATTGATGTTAATTTATATATTTTTAATTATTTTCAATTAAAACTTTATACTAATATTAATAAAAAATATTTAATTAAAAGATAAAGATGATGATGATTATAAATTTAAAAAATAAATAATTAATATTAAAGTAATAATGCAGAATAACAATTATATTAAAATATTTTTTTTAAAGACGACAAATATAATAAAACGAATGGAGTATAATCTTATAGATGTAGACATTTCAACTTAGTGTTGAATCATGTTTTTTCTTAGGGTTTAATTAAGGTAATATTTCCTATTATGTACATTATCAACAAGAGCAAACAAGCCATATCCACAGTACAGGACAAGTAAAAGCTTGAGATCTTCGTTAGGGGACTTTAGATTTGGGGATAAGTTACTCCCAGGCTCATTGACCTTCAAAACCTAGAATTTTGGACACCTTAGGTTTTCCCCCTCTTTCATAATTAGGGTTTGAGACTATTGTTACATTAAATACACATTCAGAGGAGGGGTGTACATTCATACATTCGGGGCAAATAACTCAAAATGATATCATGATATATTCTATTTTTTTAAAAAATAAATTATAATAAATCTAGTTCATACATTAATTGAGATTACATCGTTATTCGATAAATTTTAAAGGCACAAAAGAAAATCAAATGATAAATAAGTTTTCTTAACTATTTAGAGTGAATTAAGCATTACTATTATTATAAAAATATAATTTTGTTTGTTAAAAAATTACATTTTTAGTTTTGAAAATATTGTCAATCAAATTTAATAATTATTAGCAAAATCTTAAGATATTAATTTTTTTCAAAATCAACTTTTCACTCATAAAACACATATTAAAAAATCTATAGTCACTTAACAATTTGTGTAAAATTTTTATCTTAAAATTAGATATTAATATTAATAATAACAATACTTAAATCACCCTTAGACTAACTTATAAAATGAATGTCATGATGTATCTATTTCGATAATATGGGGGAAAATATTATAATATCATGAAATACAAATATTTTGGTGACACATTATTTCTCTAATAGTGATGCATATATCATTTTATTTTAAAAGCATAAATCATCTAAATATAATATGTATTTATTCAACCATAAAAGTACTCAAATTAATATTAATAAAATAATTTTTTTCTAGCTTAATTTATAATCCCAAAGATAATTTTAATATCACTAAATTAAAAAGCATAAATCAATTAATTTTTTATGCTATCGTTTTTCAATTTAAAGCTTATGAGTGCATGAGCTCAATTTTGCAGCCCCAGCAAAATAAAAAATTTTTATGACCCATTAAAAAAATAAAAAAGGTGGAAAAAAAAAAGTATATAGCGTGGGATCCACTATCGTAGGTGGCTTGTGTCGGCGCATGTATCCAACCTAGCGAGAAAACGACACAATAACCGTAAAGCCCACGCTCAATAAAGACACGTGAACTGAGTAATAGTCGGTTCGAGTTTGGCAACTCTACTTAACTCAGCTGTTAACTGAGTTCAACGACGATCATCATGATTGAGACATCGACCAGTGGGTCCCGACTCCAGTCAGTACATCATTGGAAGGTGCATTAGGCGTCACATATGTACTGTTCTCTGAAACTGAATGCTAAAATGACGCCGTTTTGATTATTTCAGCAACCTGTTTTAATTTAATTCAAACATTTTGTTGGGCTTCTAGCTAATTATTTAATTATTAATTTATTTTTTGGAGTTATGACCATAGACATTAACATTCTGTCTTCTCAGTGACTACCAAGTCACAGCTCATTCTAAAAACACAGCGGAGACAGACAGATACCTCAACGAAGAGACAATGGACACAAAAAATCTAGAACGAAACGTTTTTTATTTATCGCAGTTCTGAGCCATTATTTTCACTTCTGAGGTAATGAAACAACAAATGCCAACTTAGTGTTGCTCTTAGTTAAACCTGCATTACACCATATCTGTGTGTGTCTCCTCTGCTAATTTGTGCTTAAAAATTTAGTTTTCCTTGCTGGGTTTTCTCAGGATCTAAAGAAATTGTGTCTTTTTGCTCTCATTGTTGAATGAGGTTTGCAAAGATTGGATTTTTTTGCTGTTTCAGCTCAATTTTTTTTCACTGGATTTGCTCTTTGCACTTGTGTTTAATGGGTTTCAGTTTCTTTTGTGTTTCTTTATCTTTTTTTTTTTTTTTGTGGGTAATATTTTAAGAGCTTACTGCGACTAGGCAGCTAACTTATGGCTACTGTTCACCAGTCTTCTATGATGTTAGCTGCTTTCTAGAATGTGAGGCATTTATTGCCAGCTTGCCTTTTTGTTTTTCTTTCTTTCTCTCTCTTTTTTTTTTTTCTTGGGTGATAAATATCTGCTGTTTGTTTAGATTGATTTTGCTTTTAATTGCGGGTTTTTATTGTTAATCTGTGCTAAATCTTGGCTTAAGCTCTTTGCATAATATTGGCCACGCATTGCATTGTTTGGTTGCAGAGAAAATGCGAGGAAAGGGACGATAAATGAAGTTCAAATGCTGTTTTACTTTTGGGTTTTAGTAAGGCAAGTTGTTGTCTAGAACTCTGCTTGAAGTGGGATTGCTCTTCTTCTTTTTTTTTTTTCCCTTTATAGTTCTTCAGACTTTTCTTTCGCCAAATTTTTTCAGCAATCAATGGAGAAGCTTCTGATGCTACTTGAAACAGTGTACTGTGCTGTTCTGATTTTGCCATTTATTTGTTTGATTATTAGTTCTAATCCAGGTTTTCTATAGTGAATTTAAAGGATTTTAAATTCCTTGTGAATCCACACACATTTGGTGGAATACAAGTTCTTATGCCAAAATGGTTGGGGCAAACTCAAAGAACAGGAAAGGTGCCTCAGTTCATGTGAATTATCTAATCCACATCCAAGAGATTAAACCATGGCCCCCTTCTCAGTCTCTGAGATCCCTTCGCTCAGTTCTGATTCAGTGGGAAAATGGTGATCGCAACTCTGGTTCTACTGACACTGTTGTTCCTACACTTGGCCCAATTGTTGGTGAGGGGAAAATTGAGTTCAATGAATCTTTTAGATTACCTGTAACTTTGCTGAGGGAAATATCTGGTAAATGTAAAGATGCTGACTCATTCCAGAAGAATTATTTAGAATTCAACTTATGCGAACCTCGAAGGGATAAAATCCAGGTGCTGGCAACTGCTGTAATAGACTTGGCAGATTGTGGTGTTGTCAAGGAGATCATAAGTGTAAGTGCTCCTATGAACAGCAACAGGAGCTTTAGGAACACTTCTCAGCCAGTTTTGTATATTAAAATCCAGCCGGTTGTTAAGGGTCGCAGTGGTTCCTCATCAAGGGATAGCCTACTGAAAGAGGTTTCACAGGACAAGAATGGTGGTGAATCAGTTTCAACATTGCTGAATGAAGAATATGCTGAGGAAGCTGCGGTTGCCTCCTTCACCGATGATGATGGCTCCTCACACTCATCTCTAACCAATGGGGGTTTGCATCCTCAAGAGGTACATTCTCTTTGTTTCCTTTTAATTCTCTTTCTGAAGCAATCATCCACTTCGATCCTATTGGTACTATCAGCTTGGACTTTATCAACTTTATACTACTAAGGCTGTTGTCTGTTCTTGTTTTTCTTGTTGAATGCATACGCATCAGAGTGGCGGACTTATCTGGAACTTTACATGATGAACCACACTTGAATTGCTGGATAAATTATTATGTGAGGTCCAAAGAAAATTATATGATACAACCTATTCTCATTAAATGCAATTGAGTTTCTGCCATATGTAATTAATCTCACAGGACTAACGTGGGGAACAGCCTTTTGTATATGACATCCTTACTTATTTTGATTGATAATAGTCTATTATATAATCTAACCCTTCAAGTTGAATTGCAGAATGGACCGGAGAGGCTTGTAGAAGGCAACGAAGGGGTTAACAAGAAGCAGATTGTATCTTCAAAACTAGGCACTGAAAAACATATTGCACTGCAAGAAAATATGAAGGAGATTTCATCTTGCTCATCTTCTGTAGATTTAACTTCTGATATTGGAAGCCCAATAAATGCTCATACTTCTGTTTCAAAATCTTTCAACTATTGTTCAATGGTGATGCCAAACGATGATGTAGCCCATAGTTTTCACTCTTCTTCTTCGGCCTTCAATTATGAAAGTAAAGAGGAAGAGGCCAACACAAACATGAGAAACAATGGTCATTATGATTTTGCACAGGAGGTTGGTAGAAAGGTTACTGATAGCTCAATAAAAATTAGAGGTGATACTTCCCAGATGAGAGCTGGCAGAGATACTCTGGACAAGATTGTAAATGATGATGATGTTTATGATAGTTTTATGGACACAGGCAGCCAATATCCAAAGGAGAAGAGGAATTTCTCAGAAGATGAACCAATAGATACATTTACACAAGGTGGTAGCCCAAATGAAGACTCATGTGAAAATGTCCTCAAAATTGATAGATTAAAGCATGTGAAATCTGTTAGATCATCATCAGACTCAGCTTGGAATAATGGATTGGTTACAAGAAATCAGCACAATGAAGAGAAGGAAGTTGGTGCCCTACACGATGCACAGAACACTGCAGGAAGCTTGAAAGTCAATGAAAGAAAAAATGCTAAGGTTTATCCTCAAGATACTGGAACAACCTTTTTAAATGGAAAAATCCAGCAATTGGAACACAAAATAAAGATGCTTGAGGGAGAGTTGAGAGAAGCTGCTAGTGTTGAGGCTGCTCTTTACTCAGTTGTCGCTGAGCATGGAAGTTCCACGAGTAAAGTACATGCTCCTGCCCGGCGCCTTTCTAGGCTATATCTTCATGCTTGTAGAGAAAGTTCCCAACTAAGGAGAGCCAGTGCAGCTAGAATTGCTGTTTCTGGACTGGTTCTGGTTGCAAAGGCTTGTGGGAATAATGTCCCTAGGTATGCTAAAACACATTTTCATGCGTTTCTGTAGATATTCTTCATATCATAATATAGCTGTCGGCCATTTAATGTTCTGAAGACTTCAGAGTCTAATACCCTTACAGTTACCCCCCCACCCCCCTCTCTTCTCTCTTTACATCTCAAGGTTGTTTATTAAGTACAGCAATGGAATCTGCTGCACAAATGTCAAGTTGCTCTCCCTCCCTCTGTTCTTCTCACCTTCCAAAAGTTATTTCATTACTATTTGGTTGATGCATCACACCTCGAAAATGTTTCTTTTTTTTTTTTCAAATGGCTTTGCATTAATCCAGTGGTGAAAAGTATTGGTGTATTTTTCTTGTTGCAGCTCCAACATTTGAGTTATAATACATAATTATTTCTTCTTTACCATTTAAGGTTTAAAATTGTCTGTGATAACTCATGTATTATTACTTTATTACTAACTACAGGTTGACATTTTGGCTATCGAACTCTGTTGTGCTAAGAGCAATTATAAGCCAATCAATAATTGACCAGGAGCTTTCACTTTCTGGTGGACAAAATATAGTGAGGAATGATGGTGTGAAGAGAAACAAGATGATATCTCCTCAACTGAAGTGGAAAGAGTCGTCTTCCAGCAGAAAGGAAAATAGAACTTTTATTTATGGAAATTCAGATGACTGGGAAGATCCACATGTATTTAAATCTGCACTGGAAAGGGTTGAAGCTTGGATCTTTTCCCGGATCGTTGAGTCTATATGGTGGCAGGTCTTAGCTTAATTCTTTTCTCCATTATTAATTGCTGCTTTCTAGGTAGATATGAAATTTTCAAAATTTTTAAAGCTTAATTCCAGTGCATTGAATTTTTTAACTGCTTCCTTTTCCTGTTCCTATTCCAGACTCTCACCCCACACATGCAATCCACTGCTGCAAAAGAAATTGATAGATTCATTGGCTCTAACTCGAAGAAAAACCTTGGAAGGACATCAAGTTCAGGTGATCAAGATCAAGGGAACTTTTCATTAGAACTTTGGAAAAAGGCATTCACGGATGCCTGTGAGAGACTTTGTCCTGTTAGAGCTGGCAGACATGAGTGTGGCTGTTTACCTGTCCTGGCCAGACTGGTAAATCTATGAACTCCTTATATTTCCACCGCATTTACTGTGTAAAGTTGGGTTGTGGGGGGTTAGGAGTTAGAACAGGTTATAGCATTGGAAATTTTCATTTTCTCTGATATACATGCCAATATTCCTTTAATTTGATATAATAATGGTTGTAACATCATCGACATTGCTTTTGTTTTGCAAGTACAAACAGAGGAAAGAAGTAGAATCTTATTTGAAATTTAAGAATGTTCAACAGTCAAACTCCGTGCTTACCTTGCTCTAGTGTCGAATTTTATCCTAATTAATTGACATAGACTATCAATGTTTCTTGTTGATTCTTTCTTAAAACAATACATCATTAAAATGCATTTCATCGTTTATCTAGATAATGGAGCAATGTGTGGCTAGGCTAGATGTTGCAATGTTCAATGCCATTCTTCGTGAATCTGCTGATGAGATCCCAACTGATCCGCTATCTGACCCTATCAGTGATTCGAAGGTTCTCCCTATTCCTGCTGGAAAATCAAGCTTTGGGGCTGGAGCACAACTGAAAAATGCGGTGAGAAATGCAAATTTTAGATAATTGTCTATTCTTAGTATTTCCCTTTTTTTTTTTGAGAATATATTCTTAGTATTTCCTGATAGTTCATTTGTTGTAATGGTAGACACCAGACAGTTGATGGTGCTGTCACTTTGGATATCATCCCCTAGTTTGAATTCAAGGATATCACTTTCTTTGTTTGGCAACAGAACCTACATGCCTATTTATCTTATCTAATGGTTGTCAGTTACATCATTTGGATGTGAATGATTCTATAATTTATTTGGCAGACAGTTTTGAGGTTCATTTTTTAATCTTGTTGTCATTTATAAATTTTGTTGTGTTTCTTCCAAATCCCTTATCAGCAAGCTAGTTAATGGGGAGAAATTGAGGTTTTCAAATTTCCATAATTCTTCTGAAATTAAAGTAACAGGAGCTGACTTTATTATATCTAAAAGTAATTTCCTTGTGTTTCCTAAATATCAGATTGGTAACTGGTCAAGATGGCTGATTGATCTATTTGGTATGGATGATGAATCACTTGAAGAAGACGATGACAAAGATGAGGATGATGAAAGGCAAGACACATCCTTCAAGTCTTTCCATCTCCTTGATGCATTGAGTGATCTTATGATGCTTCCAAAGGACATGCTTTTGTGTAGATCCATTAGAAAAGAGGTTTGACAGACTCATCTGTGTGCTTTCATTTAGTCTCAAATTTAGGTTAATACAGCAGGTCTTCCAACAGTAATTTTAATGACATATGTTTTAATTCTGTATAACATCCAAAAGAAAATAGAAAAATCCAACTCTAAATGTCATAATATGAACAATACCCAACAATTGAAGTCAAAAAGGTATGACACCTAATATTTTTGCCTTAGCTCTGTCGTTATGTATGGCAATGACATTTGCCATATCTTTTGTATCCAACATTACTTGGGTAGCAAAGTTGTTTAAATATTTCCTTCATGTTTAGGTGTTGAAGTGAAAAATGAAAATGTTAAGAGGACTTACAGGATTTTATTCTTCTTCTGTTGAAGGTGTGTCCCACATTTGGTGCTCCATTGATCAAGAGGGTTCTTGACAATTTTGTCTCAGATGAATTTTGCCCCGACCCTATTCCAGCTGTGGTGCTTGAAGCCCTGGAATCTGAGGTTGGTGACTTTAAATCCATCCATGCTTACTGTACTTTCAAGTAGAATTAAACAAAGCGATTTAACATGAATCTATATTGAGGGTGCAAGTTTGATGCAGGTCAACACTTGCACTGACCCTCCTGTCTTCTTTGGTTGGGTGGGTTTGATGTTTAGAGTGTTGAATTAGTTTTGTTAAAATGGTTTGGTACAATGGTAACTCAACTCAACTGAGAACCAATTCTCATTGCATAATGCTAAATCAGGACTGTAAAAGAATGAAATATGTGCATGTTTTTTATGAAGTCGCTACGGTTTGGAGTGTTGATAATCTCTTAAAAGAAGTGAGCCAACAAATGATGAAGTTAGTTTGAACCAACCCAGATTGAGTTCTATACACATCTTGAGTGTGAAGTGTTGAAACTTGCGCAATAAGCTGTTGAAAATTATATAAAAAAAAAAAAAATCAGCCTTTCTTGTTGATTATAGGATGCTCTTGAGGTGGGGGAGGAGTCTGTCACAACAATACCACATATTGCAGCGCCACCGCTTTATTTGCCACCTCTGTCTGCTTCAATTGCTGCCTTTCTCGAAGAGTTTGGAAGTCAACCACAGCTCAGAAGAAGTGGCTCATTGCTTAGAAAGTCATACACCAGCGATGATGAGCTTGATGAATTAAATTCACCTTTGGCTTCAATCTTCCTTGATGGCTCTCGGTCTTCACCAGCGCCAACAAAGCTTGGATGGAAATCAAAAGAAATGGAAAAACATAATTCGATCAGATATGAACTTCTTAGGGATGTATGGATGAACAGTGAGTAACCATTGTAAATTCGCAAAAAACAGATATATTTTGTGTTGTGTATCTGTAGTGAAATTTTGGGTTTGTCTTGTTCATGTACAAAAAAGAAGGAACATTCTTGTGGCCATAGAGAACAACTCAAACCTTTTATACAAATGGAGTGAATTAACTCTGAAGTGAAATGTGCCTCTTTTGATACTAATGTGATGCATGAGTGATTCTGCAGCTGACTTGAGTTTTCCATGGCAAAACTACATGAATCACTTGCATGATTTTCACTAATGAGCCTTCAGTACACATGACATAACTATAAAATTGGAGTAATATCTCTTTAGTAAAAAGGAGGGGGAAAAAATTCATGTACCCCAATGTTGCCTAATATTTTTAACAAACGCCAGCGTTAGTTGGCATCATAGCCCCGCTGAAACATTCCTGAATAAGTGAATTTCGCATGAATTGAACAGTTTCCATAAATAGATATAATCACTCTCACATGAAAAACGTAATCATTCTTTGTGAATCACAACAGCTCTCCGCCACCAATGTAGATAATATACTCCCTCTTTAGCGAGAAATTTGTCCTATAATACATGACGTTTTATAATTATCTATTAATATTAATTAATTTTTTTTAATTTTATCATTCTTACTTTTATAATAATTATTTTTTTTTGTAGAGTGCATAATACTTTATGAAAATAATTAATTAAAGGTAATATAATCTTTTATTTATGTGATAACATCTATTAAATACAATTCACAATATATATGTAAAAATCTTAAATATAATTTTTAATATATGTAAAAAAATCTTAAATGACATCTATTATGAAATAGAGTGATTACCAATTTGAGATCATTATTGGTCCAATCATTCCAACAACACAACTAAATCTGAAGTAACTAATAAGGAATTTCAACAAATTTCATATTAATAAAAATAAAAAATAATAATAATAATTTTTTTTTTAAAAAAAAAAAAGGGAAGCCAAGGCACTGGCCTGAGGATTCCAATCATACTGTTGGAAACACCAGGCTTAAAGCCTGAAAAACAAAAACAACAGTTAGTTAAGACACTGGTTGATATCATTTTCCATTTTTTATTTTTCAATAAAAAATCAGATTTTGAAAATTAAAATTTTTTATTTTTAAAATAATTCTTAACAAATACAAAAAAAATGTTTTTATTATTATGAAATGTGAAATAAAAATAAAAAAGTGTAGCGATTAGCAGATTGAGAATAAAAGTTTTCTTGGAATGGAATCGTTGGATGACTTGAATTTTTATAATGATTCAGTTTGTGATTTGATTTGAAATTTTGGGAGATCAATCCAGAAGGGATTTAAGAAGCCGACTGTTGCAGTACGACACTAGTCGCGGCCGTGACTAAGAAGAAGCCAGCTGTGGCAAGCGCGACACCAGTCGGGGCCCGTGATGCCCACACCCGCACCATATCAAACCAATAATTATACATACATAAGTACTTTGTATTAGGGTTATACTTTGTAAACGTTCTCACATAAATAAAAATTTTCTATCTATCCATGGAGGTAGTCAGTTTGACCAAATCACCTTAATTTTTGTGTTAATTTCTATCGTTTGATTTCTTCATTGTTGCTATATTTTCTTGACAGGAACTTTTCAGCATGTTGCTGCTATTTTTTCTTGACAACTTTTCTGTATCTTCATTGATAATCTCCATTATAGTGTTTACAAGGCAGGCAGGGACATCATTATTTAAGTCAAAACATTACATAGACGTACCTACCAACTCCCATAAACACAGTTTTTTACCTAATCAAGACCTGCCCAAAAATAGAAGCATATTTTGTTAAATTCAACGGCGTTAAAGCTTGGAAAGAAGGTAGAGATTCTTTGGAAATTGTATGCAGGAATCACGGTGGAAGGTTGATTGATGGCTTAGCTTCCTCCTGTTCAGCCTCTTTTATCCTGGATGCATAAGCAAGCTCTTATCATATGTTTGCTGCAGGTCTTGCTAGTAAGATATGGGGAGTAGAACAATCGCCATATGTTTGGAACGAGGAACGAGGAAAAATAAAGGAGAAAGTAAAATAATGAGGAAAAATGAGAGAGAAAGCTTTTTCCCAGGAATAGAAGGAAATTGAAGAGGAAAGAAAATATTTTTTTATTTTACTTTTTTTATTTTTTATTTAAAATGAAGAGAAAATAGGGCGGATGAAAGGCTATAATTTTGCCTATATTTTTCTCCTAACCCGCATTTTAAATAAAGGGCAACATAAGAGATATATGAGATAAATTTATTTGTTTCATATTTTACTTTCTTAAAAATAAGTTTATTCTTTTTCTCTTTTTTTATTCAAATATAAAAAATAAAGTAAAAATAAAATTTATTTTTTTCTTTTTATTTTCTTTTCTTCCAAAATATTTTTTCAAATATAGTGTGAATCTTTGAATCCAGTAATTGCACTTGAATTCTTTGAGTTATCTTGGATTTGTTCTCTCCCTAGTCACTTCTCAACTTTTTGTATGAAGATATTTCTAGTAGTAATGACATCAGATCAGATAAAATTTCAGTTGACGAAAAAAATATTAAAAATCCAGATAATTTGACCATAATTAAGATTTTTCATGAAAATTCTCTTTCTCAACACAGAATGGAGAAATTAAGGAACTGTAAAGGCCTCATTGATCATCATCTCCCTACACGCACATGGACTCTACCATCCAGCTTCCCAAATATACTACTATAAAAAATATTTTGACTATTTTGCCCCTTAAGTACAATATTATTTTTTATGAAACATAATTTTAATAAATTTACTCTATACCTGTAAGATAAGTTAATCCATTTGTTTATAATATCATTTTACCATTTAACCCTTTGATGAGTGTCAACAAAAACGATGAGACCAAATATAAATAAATGAACATGCTATTTACTAAAATGTAAACAAATTTTGAGTGGTATTTAAAATTGTGTTGATTATTTGTTCATTGAGAATATTAAGTACAAAATTTTATCTTTTTTACTAAAAAAATAATTTGATAAGTTTACACCAATAAGATAATTTAGTCCATAAACTCATAAAGTTATTTTACTATTTTATCCTTTTAACATATATGACTATTTGACCATTGTGTTTAGTCCATAAACTCATTTTACTATTTTATCCTTTTAAGATAATTTAGTCCATAAAGTCACATACTATTTTACTCTCAAAATTTACAAGACAAATGTGTTTTATTAACATCATTTGAATGGCAAAACTAAGAGCCAGCACTACAGATCATCAAGTCGGAAAACAGATAATGAAGCAACAAAAACCGAGAGAAGACCATCTGCAAATAATTTCACTGAAAGGAAAATAAAAGCCACAAAGCAAAATAACATGCTCATTTCATATATAACAGTCTTACATGCCAGTAACCTCAAAAATCTAACGTACAGCCTCAAAATTGCACTATTTGAAAACCTAAGACTCAAATATCAAAAGACTCAAAAATCAACATGGCAATTAACCATAACTCACGCCGTGCACATGTTGTACATATTCACTATCACACCTGTGTATTAATGGAAGGCGTTCACCAATATAAAAGAGTAATACAAATCAAGCAGCCAGTTTAGCAGCACCCAGATGCTTGAGGTGTAATGCAGCCAACAAGCCTTGCCAGGTTTCTCCTGGTGCACCTGCCACTTGAAAGTCAACAAGTTTCTTTTGTTTCCTGTAGTAATCTTCCACTGCCTTACCCTGAAGGAGATCAAATAATCCTATTAGCAAAATTTCAAATTCACCAACCTTTAGTGAGCTTTGATTTTCACAGCAAAAAGAAGAGTAATTATTCAACTAGAGGAGGAAAAACAAGATGTTGAGGTCAACATTTTCTCAAGCAGCAGTATTCCCTATAAAAACTAGAGTTCCAAGAAAAACAAATAAAAAGGCACAGAGGGATAATATACACCAGAATTAAAATTTTAAAACTAAGGTAAGTTGAATAAGTTATATAAGGAAACAAGATCATGAAATTTTAAACAATACATTGTTAATACGCTTGCTTATTAAGGTAAAATGTAAATGATAGTTATTAGAAGCATATAGAAAAATGATGTCATAGCTCACAATACAATTACGAGCTTGGAAAATTTTAAGAGTTACATACATGATGGCACTGCTTTAGATTTAATTAAACAAGATAATGCAAAGTACCTCTTCTGCATATATGCGGAACTTTTCCTTCCAGGCACTTCCAACATCAGCAGCAGAGGATGTAGAGTTTCCTACGGCAAGAAGATCCCTCTTCACCAAGTTTTCCGCTATGCATTTAAAATTCACAACTAGATCAATATCTGCAATTTGATCAAGAATCTCCTGCAAAAAAATTGGAGCATGTAAACAATGCACATTAGGCGGTAGTGTAATACAATTTCTGGTTGTGTTGGTAGAGTTCCAAATACAATGATCAGAAAAATGATACATACAGCTTGAATCCTTGTTCGCGGAATGCCATCCAAGATGAAACCAGTTTCCCCTCTGCAGTAACCTTCTTCAAGCCTCTTGGACAACAACCCAAAAATCACTTCCTCTGGGACCAGCTTTCCTTCATTCACCGCATTTGCTATCTAAATTTGAGCAAATATACAACACAAAATTCAATTTTTCTAAAGTCTCCTCTTAATCATAGATTGAACAGACAAATTTTAGAACTTGCCAACACCCATCTCAAAAATTCAAACTTTACCCATTAAACCAAAAAAAAAAATCATAACTTTAAGCAAAAACTACAAAACCCATATAGAGAAACAGGCTACAAAACCTAAAAGAGGCACCTGTTTATAACTAACTATAACTAACCCACAAAACATTAATTCAACACCCATTTCAAAAACTAAACTCTACCAAATGAAACAACATAAAGCTCATAGCTTTAACCAAAGAACACAAAACCATTTAATTAAACAAAAAAAAAAAGGCCCAAAAGAGGCACCTGTTTGTAAATAGAAGAACAAGGGTTTAGCTCTTGGCGAAGGAGTGTTCCCATGGAAATATGAGAAACATTTAGAAGCTTCGAGAGCTTCTCTGCGTACACATGTTTTTTAGCTCCTGGGTCCCCTATCAACACCCACTGGACTCCTCTTATCCGATCGGACAACGCCGCTAAGTCTAGCGTCACTTCTTCGGCGTCCGAATAGCACTCATCATCGTCGTAGTAGTATTGAACCGCTGCCGCAGATCCGTAGGCACGGGTGGCACCAAACATTCGTTTACGGTGGAGGAGTGGCGACGCGGTGGCCAATCCGAGTCGGCTAACCCCAGCCATGGCGGCGGCAAAAGAGAATGAAAAACGAGGGCTCAAAAATGAGGTTTAAAGGGCACAGAGGAGTCGAGTGTGATCTGAAAATGCCACTGGTTAGGCTTGAATTCACGGTAATACCATTATTGGCCTTTGTATGGAGTGCCAAGTGTCTGGTTCTCTTTAGGTTCAGAGGAACGTGGGCATAAGTTATGTGGTAGACTTAAAGTTTGTCGTAGATCTTGTTTTACCTGATTGGCACTCTTTTGACAAGTCAAAAGTGCGCTTTTTTAACGTTGGACATGAGGTGTCCACAAGACTTGCGTGTTTGATGGGTTCGAAACATGACGCGTGGATTCTCGACGTTGTAGTCAAATCCTATTTGATTTTTTATACTAAAACGTGCGTGCAGCCCGTGACCTACATAGCCAAAGTCGCCATTCAATTTGATTATAAGATTTTGAAATTTGATTCAAGCTCCATTTATTTAAGTATTTAAGACTAGTTTGGCGTTTATATAAAATCTTAATAATTTTAAATTTAAATATTGAATGAATTTAATCGAAATTAACTTAGTTCAAGATTTTTATATAAATATAATTATATTAGTGAACTTTTTGAATTTGAATATTTTAATATTTTATTTCAACTCGGTAATTCATCAAAAAATATGTGTTTATAAATTTGTAAATTGTTTATCAAAGGAAAAAAAAATTTTAAATCAGTAGTTTCTAAAGTTTCTTTATTTGGAGGGTTGTGGTGATTGGGAATTTAGTTTTTGGGTTATATTCTTTCTGTCTTAAAATAATTAATAAAATTTTTATTTTAAGCGTCTTAAAATGATTAATAATTTTCTTTTTTTAGTTGATAATTAATCAAATAATTATCTAATATACTTTTATTAATTGACATCTATTTTCACACAATTTTATTACCTATATTTTTTACTTTGAATTTGTATTTTCTAAAT
Organism: Omphalea diandra; assembly: GCA_949677035.1. NCBI lineage: Eukaryota > Viridiplantae > Streptophyta > Magnoliopsida > Malpighiales > Euphorbiaceae > Omphalea > Omphalea diandra. Next base: position 41,395 of record CATIWR010429889.1, on the reverse strand, counting down.
ACTTTCTAATAAAATTTTTTAAGTTCCAATAATCATTTTTATTATAAGACTTTTAATGTACAATGTTCAAAAAAATATTGACATCCACAAATAACATTAATAATTGTATTTTATTAATGTTGATAAAATAAATAAACAAATAAATGATATTTTAGTAAAAAAAGGTTAAAATATATAAAATAACTATAATTAATTAATTTTTTTAATTGCTATGAAAATAAAATTTTAGCAATTATTTTTGGGATGAAATGAGTATATAATTTGCTTATTTGTGTTAGTGTGATCCAAGATTGGCCGATTCTGATTATTTTTATTTGGGATTATGGGCCGTTGGTTTTGTCACGTTAAGGAAGAGTTGATTAGGTGTTGTCATGTTTTTTATTAAGGTCGTATCTCTCCTCTTTAATGGATGCTCTGCATCTTTTCTTGTTCACTATTGGTGTTATTTAATGCTTGTTTCGGAGTTTTATTTAATCGTCATGTGGGCTATTTCAAATTGGTATTAGTTGTTGTTTTCTAGTCTTTTGGTACTTTGTATGAGGCGTATTCTATTGCTAATTTTGGCATGCATCGCCTAAAGTTTTTTTATGGATTTTTGTTAAATGATGTTTTTTGCTGCTGTTGGAACTCACATGATTGTGTGTGTATTATGGATTTAGATAGTGAGTATTCAAATTGGCGTTTCTCATTCCTTTTGTTAGTCTTTTGACGTTGGATTCATCCCTTTCTTGATTAATTTGCTGGTTTTATTTTGCTGGGAATATAAACCACAACAGGTTGTGTTTAAGATGCATGGTCGTGGTTTGATTTCTGATTTTGCAGGGTATATTTTGCTGAATTTGCTGGATTTGATTTTAAAATTTGTTAGTTTGGATGAATCGATTTTGTGAACCAATGGAAAATTAAGTTTGATATTGTAAGAGGTAATTTGTTGATGTTGAATTGTTGGTTTTTGATTCTAGATGAATTTTGATTCTAAGAGATTATTTTATCGGCGTTGAATTTGTTGGGATTGTTGGGTTTAATTTTAGGTGAGATTGTTAAATTTCGATTCCATATGAGTTTTGGATTTTGAAGGTAGAAGAAATTGGATTTGAACGAGTTTTACTTGTATTTTGATTGTTTGAAGGGTGGTATAGTGTGGTAGAAACTAAAAATACAAATGAAAATAAAGGGTAATATTGATATTTCATATAATTTTTAAAAAATTATAATAGAGTTTAACGGATTTTAGTGTAATTTTAAAAAATGAGGAACTACGAAGTACAATAGGGTAAAACCCAAATGTAATCATATTTAACCCTTATATATATATATATATATATATATATATATATATATATACACACACACACATTAATGATGATTAGCATGAAAGCATGAGAGTGATGTAAATAACTCCTTAACTTATTTATCAATGGATTAATAAAAATAGCTTAAAAATTGTTGTAATTAATTAGAAAATCCTCGGACAGGGAATTACATTCAACTATGGATATAAATAGTCTAATAGATCCAAGTTCCATAGGTTAGCTAAAAGTTATTAACTTTTCGTTGTGTTTTGATTAGAAGTCATGATTGCATGTATATCTCAAGAGTTAATATTCTGCCTTAGCAACAATAGATTTTTTTTTTTTTTACTTTATCATAATTGTTTATATCATATTTCAATTATTTAATTTATTAGTATTAGAGCTATATCTAAAATTATGATATTGCAAATTCGAATTTCAAAACTAAACTACACAATATATATAATATTTTATTCTATTTATAAGAATTTGATAAATCACATATTAACTATAAATTTTTTTTAGAAAAAGTTATTTTTTTTTTTTTGAAAATTAGATAAAAAAATTTCATGAAAGTTAAAAAAAATAAATAAAACCATAAAAATGACGTCAACAATGCGAAAGAAAGAAAAGGAGCATCATAATAATCTTGAGTTGATAAAGAAATTTGTCGATAAGGAAGCTTCGACGGCTGTGGAATATCTTCTAGTAAGTTCAAATCTGGTTGGGTGGTTGTTGCCAGTCTCTTCTAATACTATTCTAATGTCAAAGGTCACAATAAGGTCATTTCTTCGTTGATTCCTATGTTAATTTGCACCAAAAGCAATTCTATTTCAATTTCTGCATATTCCATTCATGACGTAAAAAGAAGTCATCGGTCTTCCTGTCTGTTTTACGAAATCACCTCCCACTTTCAACCCCCCCACCACCCCGAAGGAAAGTACCCAATATGTATATTTATTATACACCATGATGGATATATGGGCTCAGGGTTGGCAAGTGAATGAATCTATATTATGCGGTCAAGTCACTACACGCGGCTTCCACACGTCCTATATATCCATCCATCCATGGATGGACAATATCTAGCTCATGTGAAATGAGATAGACTGTCTATAAAGACAATTCTGCTTGCGAAGTCTCTTTCTGTCTCTCTCGATATTTACATATACATATATATATATATAGAAAGGAATAAGTTGCTGTTTTTCTTCTTCCTGTTTTATAAGTTCCCATTATATGATAATGATGAACAAATACCAAGAATATGAGCGTGTGTTTAGCCACTTCGATGCGAATGGGGATGGGAAAATATCTCCAAGGGAGTTGCAGCAAGGTGTTGGTGCGATAGGTGGAGAGATGTCGCTGGCGGAAGCGGAGGCAGTGGTTAGATATTCGGTCTCAGACGGTGATGGGTTCCTAGGTTTTGAGGACTTTGTTAGGTTTGTTGACGGAGGTGAAGATGAAGAGAAGGAGAACGATTTGAAGGAGGCTTTTAAGATGTATGAGATGGAGGAAAGTGGGTTTATTACACCAAAGAGTTTGAAGAGGATGCTTAGTAGATTAGGTCAATCCACCACTATTGATCAATGTAAGAATATGATTGCTTACTTTGATCTTAATGGTGACGGCGTCCTTAATTTTGATGAGTTTAAGGTCATGATGATGTGAATAAATATTTAGAATCTTTATTCATTACTAATTAGTTATAGGTTGTAAAGATTTTTAGTTATTCATTTTTAATTTGCTTGTAATAAAACATGAGCCCCATTTTGGTTCAAAGAGATTCATTATAGAAAAGTGATTTTCTAAAAAAATATATTCATTTCATATTTATTTTTTCACCAATTTTAAAACTATATGTATCATAAACTATTATATTAGACGCAAATTCATATGTTGTGCTGTATGATTTTATAATAATAAATTAGATTCACAAGCTTATTAAAATTATAATAAGATACATAAGATTAAGGAACCAGGCTTTGAATTAAATCCCCAAGGGCCCCAAGTTGGCCCAATGTGATTGTAGAACAAAAGCGGAAAACTCCACTACTTTTAATCAATTTGAATATATATAATTAATTTTCATTTCAAATTCAATTTTAAACGAGTGTGTTTCATTTGTTAAACAATTGTATTAGCAATATAATATTTAATAAGTGGTAATATAACATATTTTTTATGTGATAAATAAACCAATAATTAAATATTTAATTTTCTCAATTGGCTGAAAGAAAATATAAAAAATCTAATAATATAGAAAATTTTTCACATAAAAAGTTAATAATATAAAAAAATTTTCACATGAAAATAACTTAAAAAGTTTAATAATATACGAAGGTTTTCAAACAATAATTTAGAAAGTTTAACAATATAGAAACTTTTCACATGAAAATAATGTAAAAAGTTTAACAATATAGAAAGTTTTTCGGAGAAAATAATTTAGAAAGTTTAACAATATAGAAAGATTTTAACATAAAAATAATTTAAAAATTTGAGTAATATAAAAAGTTTTTCACATAAAAATAATTTAAAAATTTTAACAACATAGAAAATTAATAATTTAGAAAGTTTAACAATATAAAAAATTAATAACTTAGAAAGTTTAACAATATAAGAAGTTATTTTCATTTGTCCTCTTTAAGACTTTAATAAAAATGAGTATTTATTTTCTTATATAATAAGAAAAATTAAAAAAACTGCATAATCAAAAATAGCCAATAAAAGAAAAATAAAACTATAAATTTTCTTTTTTATTGAAAAATTATATTATTACTAAAATTTATTAAATTAAATTAATTATAATTTTTATTTTTATGATTTTATTTATTTAAAAGGGCTAATTAACAATAATTTTTATAAAAATATAATAAATTTTAATGAATTTAATTAAAATTTTAATTTTATAACAATAATGAATTTTTATATTTATTTTTATTAAATAATTATTAATTAGTTGAATAACTAAAGATTAGTATATTAATAATAATTAAAATACATTGTTATTTGTAATATATTACTATTTTATAATGTTATTATTTTGTTAGACATTTTCAAGTAAATAAAATAATAAAAATAAAAAATTATAACTAAATTAGTACAATAGGTTAATAAATATATATTATTAATTTTAATATTAGAGTTAGTTTAAACTATATCATTTGTCAAAAAATTATATATAATACAGTCACAGGTCATTATTTTATATTATGATATAGAAAATTATCATGTAATATTTGAATTAAAAAATCAATTGTCACATTAAAAAATTTCTAAATAGAAAATTAAAAGAGTAAAAAGTTAAATTCTAAACAATAAGTTAAGATCATATTAAAAAATTTTGAACAGAAAATTAAAAAAATCAAAAATTTTGAAGAGGAAGTCAAGATTTAAATTAATTTTAATGACTGTTTAAAATTATAAATATACTAAAATTAGCGACAATATAACAGATTATCAAGAATTATTTATTCAATTCTAATAAATTTTCTCTAAAAATTATATAATATAAAATTAAAGAATGAATCAATAGATTGTATTTTGTTATTATTATCTCATATATCTATATATAATTTGTAATTATTTATTAATTTTTATTTTAATGATTGAAAACTTGCTATTATATATTCGATTAATTATTAGAAATATATTACTTCATTCAAGTAGAACAAATTTTCAATTAAAATTATGTCATATAAAGTTAAAAGTATAAATTAATAGATAAGCATTTGTTACAACTAACTCTATCAATTTTGAGAAATTTATTTTATTATTTTATTTACTTAATAATAATTTTTTATAAAATATTAATTATTATTCATATATTAATTTTTAATCATTCAATTAATTAATTAATTAAAATAAATATTAAATTTAGTTAAAATTTATTACAATAATCATGTCATGCAACATATAATTATTTTGATAAACAAAGAAAATTAGTAGTTTCACTTGTTGTGTTGGCTATTTTTCTTTAATTTCTTTAATTTTTTCTTATTTTATAGAAAATTAAATATTTATCATTGTTAAAATTTAAAGAGGATTAGCGTGAAAAACTTTTTATATTATTAAATTTTTAAAATTATTTTTATATAGAGAACTTTCTAAATTATTAAACTTCTTAAATTATTTTTGTATAAAAAACTTTCTATATAGTTATTTTTAATTAATTAAATAAAATAAAATATTTAATTATCAGTTTATTTGTCACATGGTAAAATAAAAATATATTATATTAATACTTGTCAAAAATTATTATGTTGTCAATGAAATTACTTGAACAATGATAAACACTAATGTGAAGAATTTTCTATGTTGTTAAACTTTTTAAATTGTTTTTATTTGAAAAACATTTTCATATTTTTAAATTTTCTAAATTATTTTTATGTGAAATTTTTTATATATATATTGTTAATCTTTCTATATTGTTTTCTTTTTGTTTAATTGAACAAACTCAAAGTTTAGTCAATACATAAAATTAATTTTGATTTTAGATTCAGATTATTATTTGTCAGTTAACTATTTATTTGAAATAAAAAAAATTAATAATTTTTAAACTTCGACACATAAATAATTAAATTTTCATTTAAAACTATCTAATTAAAAAAAGTATAAATAAAATAAAATATTTAAACAATAACTATAAAAAATATAAAGCTAAAAATAGTTTCTAGATATTATCAATTTTCAAATTAAATATCATTTATTTAATTATAAATTGTACATATTTAATCACATCTTTGTATGAATATTTATTTATTAATATTTTGAAACATATGTTAAATAATTAATATATAAAATTAATTTTAATCTCAAACTCAGTTTTAAAATAGTGTTTCTCATTTATTAAATAATTATATTAGCAATATAATATTTTTGATAAAATGATAACCTAATATATTTTTATTCTATCGTATAATAAGTAAGTTAACAATTAAATATTTAGTTTCCTCAATTAATCAAAAAAATATGAAAATTCTAACAATATAGAAAATTTTTCATATAAAATAATTTAAAAAATTTAACAATATAGAAAGTTTTGTCACATTGATACTCTTTCTTTACAATTTTAAGAAAAATAAATATTTAATTTTTTATATAATAAGAAAAAATTAAAAGGACCAAAGAGACAAAACTGGCTAACAAAAGAAAAAATAAAATTACGAATTTTTATTTTTTATCAATAATTTTATATTATTATTAAAATTTTTTATATTAATTTAATTATAATTTTTATTTACATAATATGTTTAATTAGACAATAATATATTATAAAATAATAATAAATTTTAATTATTTTTTGTATATTAATATTAATCATTCTATTAACTAATTATTTAAGTAAAAATAAATATTAAATTTATTTAAAATTTATTATTATTATCATACCATGTGATGAGTGAATTTGCAACTAATTATAAATTTATTTACCACATGGTAAAATAAAAATATATTATATTGACACTTATCAAAATATTATGTTGTCAATATAATTATTTAATAAATGACAAACACTCATTCAAAATTTAACCTAATACTAAAATTAATTATATATTAGTTTTTAAATATAAATATTTTTATTTTTTTGAAATAATTTATTTTAAAAATTAATTTTAAGTAATCTCTCAAGCTGCACCTCTCTGGTCAACTTCTTTCAAAACAAAGGACACTATAATATTTATTAAGTTGATCCCTAAAAAATTGTCCATATTTCTTTTGCTTCTTCATTTAAAAGTCTGCTTTCCTTCTTATACCAGTGAGAGGATAAGCGAAGTTAGGTTTTGAAACTTTTTTTTTACCCTTTGAAAGTTCGAAGGAATTTATATATGCTAATAGGGAATGAATCTTATTGATTAATTGTTTCTAGTCATATAATCAACAGTTATGAAAGATGACTAAGAATTAGGGATGTAATTATACGTGTTATCCACCTAAATTTTATCTAATCAAATTAAGTAATATTTGAGTTGACTGAGTAGTAGGTATAGGTAATATTACAATACTCTCTATATATATATATATATATATAGCCAATATAAATAATATCAACTGTTTTTAATATTTTTCTTTTAGTTAAATACACGATGTTAGGGAATGTAATTGAATAATTTATTAATTATAATATATCTAATATATTTTATTTAGAGAATTAGACAAGTTTTAAAATTATTTAATTTTTTTAATATTTTAATATATGATATATATTATTTTAGTTAAATGTTACTATAAATTAGTAATTATATAATTTATATTTTAATTTATATAAAGATTTTAAAATATATTTTAAAACTTATTTGGATAATGAATATTTATGGGTCACTGAAATTTTATAAGTATGAGATAGATTTAATATTCATTACCTAAATAGATGTTAAGAATGACACTGCTTCTTAGGTAATGGAGTCAGTTGACCCAATGTGAAAATTCCAAGAATATATAATATCCACAATTTATCCGATTGATTTCAATTTATTTTGTATTCACTCAATTGAGTTTATTTTTTTTCATCTTCTCATTAAAAAAATGAATGGTTTTGCTTAAAGATTTATTTTCAAAATTATATATATAAAACAGAGAATGTATTAAATTGCATTATAATATTAATATTATCATTTACAAATCTTGAAAATTATTTTTATGGGATAAAGGGTCATTTTATCCCCTAAACCCATTTGTGAAATTCAATTAGGTCTAAATTAGTTAAATAATTAATTAACGCCAGACACAATAATGAAAATTAAACTTTTAATGCCAAGAATTCTTTTGTTGGCCAGCATCAGCACCATAAAATAACGTTGAGAATGAAATGTGTGCTGACGCAAGAGACTTCAAACGGATTCCTTTAATTGGGTATTTATTTCCTCTCTGTTTCTCATCGGGCTTTTCATAGGGCATTGAATTTTCTGGGTGTATTTTGAAGCCTCAACGGCCATAAGGATATATAGTGGAATTGATCAGCACTGGTAAAACTAAAAGGCATAACTTTTCTTCTCCAACGTGCCAAAAAATCAAAAGGTATCACTTCTTTTTTTTTTTTTTAATTCACTTCGATAATTGGAATCAAAATTCAAAATTTGAAATTAAATTCAAAAGTGCATGAATGTAAAACAGAAATCTTTGTCTTGGCAATTTCATGGGGGTGACGCAAAATCCACCTTCTCCTTTGAATCCAACGTTATACCTTAATGTTATACTTCCTCATCCGAAGGTACATCTCCATTTTCTTCTCCAATATTTTTAATGCGGATATTATATTTATTTTCATTTTTTTATTTAGTATTTTTCAGGTTATTTAATTGTTCTATACAAAATATATTTATGAAACATATCAATACGAAAAATGAATACTACAGTGTTATTTACGCTATTACACTATAATGCTGTAATAAAAAATTTATTATTGGATTAGATAAAACTTTCATTCAGTATTAGATTATATAAGATTAAATTTTATTATATTATATAAAGTTATTATTCACTATTAGATTAGATTATATTATGTGACGACATTATAAAATCTGTCACTGTAAAATTCACTCAATATACCGAGACATATAATTATTATAATGTATATATCACTAGACTAGTATGGTTTTCTACTGCTTTTGGTAAGAATAAATAACTCAATTTTGTGTAATGCGTGGAAATTTTTTATTTACACATGTTTTATATACTTATTTAATCATTCACTAATAATAAAATTTTCATGTGATAGAAATAGATTATTATTGGTCTAATTACTCAATATAATTTATTATTTTTATATATTTAATCAATGTCTTAATTATATTTGATGGATATACATACCTGAAGCTTGTATGAGTTTTTTGTATGAACTTCAGACTTAGAAAGTGTTTAGTTTAGTTGCTGAATGTAATTAGTGGCCATTTTGTTCAAAACGGCTAGATCAAACCCATATGGTAAACTCTTGAAATCACGAGCTTGTAGCTGATATAGGTCTAAACAACTGTTGATTATTATATATCCATTCTCAGCTAAAAGCCTATTATCATCACCAGTTAATTTTGTTTTTTCGTTTATATTATGAACTGCCAAGCACTAGTAGTATTAGCTATAAATACTAATTAATCCCCCTGTCAGCAACGGACACCTGCAAATAATTAAAATTAGGCTGGTTTCTTTTTGAGGTTTTCAGTGTCCCAAAAAAGAAATAAAATTATCACCAAACCAACCATTTGGTTTGCACTTTGCAGGGTTTTATTAAGCTTTGGCTCAATGTTTAATGGCTGATATTTGGACTGGTACGGTCAAAGCTGCACATGCTACAATGAAGAATTAGAATGGCAACACAAGAAAATGCCAGAACAAGAATCAACTAACAAAAGCAAATATATTAAAGTAGATAGCTTTTATGTGATCTCTATGACACCTTAATTATACAATCTATAGGAGATTCTATTGTTTCAGAACAAAACATGATACAAAGTAGAGACTTGCTTTCTATGTTAATTTTCTCATTTTTCTGATAACATATGTAAAAGATATAAAACCCAATAAAATACCACTAAAACTGGAACTACTTACTGATGACTGCTGCTTTTTGGATACAAAACTAATTATTCACAGACTGGTAGTGGTTGCTGCTGCCTTTACTAGAGGTTTGGAAGAGCTTTCGCAGATTAACATGGGCTCTCCTTCTGGTGATCCTTCCACCAATCTTGATAACTTCTCCACAATTTCTCCTGCACTTGGTCTCAAACTAGGCTCTTCATCAACACAAGAACGAGCAAGCTTGGCTAATGTCATAGCTGCTTCAAACGAATAATTTTCGCCTAATGCATTATCCATCCATTTCCTGAGCTCATCATCAACATTGTCTGCTGACAGTATGGACTTGATTTTCTCGGAAAGCCATATATTTCCTTCTCCCTTGTTATCAGCTTTTGTTATTGGTGTTTTCCCTGATAAAATCTCTAGCAAAACTACCCCAAAAGCGAATATGTCGATTCTTGGAGATACTGTGCCTTGATGAACATGCTCAGGAGCCAGGTACCCCAGACTCCATGATGCAGGATTCGTTGAAAGAATTTCTGGGTCTTCAGTATCATTTTCAACACACCATGCCATGCCGAAATTTCCTATCTTTGCATTGAAATCTTCGTCTAGGAAGATGTTTCGACTCTTCATATTTCTATGAACATAACTCGGGTTCATTATATGATGCATGTACTGTAAGGCCACAGCCACATCAAGGCATATCTTAAGCCTCTGTTTCCACGTCAAGAAACAATAGCAGGAAGCAATGAACTGGTTCTTCATTGCCAATCCACCATGGAGCCAATCCTTCAAAGAACCATTTTTAGCATATTCAAACACCAAAAATGAGTCAGGAGCATCATTCAGGCATGTCCCCAACAGCCTAAGGATGTTTGGATGATAGTGCGTAGCATTGTGGAAAAGCCCAAACTCAATCTTTGACATAGTTTCTTGTTTTGTTCTCTTTATCGCCAAGTTCTTCCCATTGAGACGACCATGGTACACAGAGCCATCTATAAGATTGCTTGAACTGAAATCTTCAGTAGCTTTTCTCAGCTCCTCTACAGTATAGGTCTCCACAAGCATCTTTCGAGGCGTTGTCTCAATGATCTGATGACCGTCTTGGGATGCATGGAATGATACTTTCTTCTCACTTGTAGTTCTGACACTTAAACTAAACTGTTGAAGCTCTGGATCTCCCTCCTTGCACGAATTCATCTGCTTCTTCTTCCTCAGTTGGATAACCAAGAAAGTTGCTGCTATAGCAATGCTCACCCCAACTACAAGCCCAGTAACTGAAATATAAATTCCTATCATCCACATCTTAGATCTTTGCTTATGTGGATTAATCACTGGAATGCTACTTTCAGCAAAATGCGAATTGGGTTCCTGAGGTTTGGCTAGGGGATCAAGGACAGGCTCACCTTTGAGTGGTATCAAGAGAGTTGTGAGAGGTTCAAGGCTTTCATGTTTAAAATTTGCTAATGATCTGTTATTTGCAGATATAATAGCTTCAGTGGTAGTATTGAACTTAATAGCCAAAGTCAAGATAGTATTACCTTCGCTTACTGGATAAGAGAGCAAGATTTTTGCTTCCAGAGGAGCATCAGATAATGATGGACAAGCACATCTTAGTGGTACTGATAGCCGAAACTTATCACCAAGATTCCATGGCCAAATGCCCAGATTCTTCTCTTGGATGGCTCTGCAGGTCGTCAAGCCTTCCAAGGACTCAGCTATGCCATAAAAACTCTCTCCTTTCACAGTGGTTTTGGTCACTTCAGCCTGAAAGAAACTACCATTGCATGTACAATCTATTGGTATCAACAAACGCTGATCTTTCGGAAGAAACTCAGTGTCCGCAGAGAAACCATTTGCTCTAGTAATCTCAAACCGATTTAATCCCAAATAAAAACTCAAATTGGAGAGAGATGAGAAGTAAGAATTAGTGTTAAGAATCGCAAATGTATTGCACTGACGCTCCGATTCATTAGAGTTACAAAGATATCCAGAAGCATCAGGAGAAGTAGTTTCACAGCTCAGCAAGTTCTGCTCAAATGCAGCAGGGACAAACAAACTGAGGAATAAGGCCAAAGCTGTAAAGCACAAGTTGCTGATAAGAGTAGCCATGTCTCTCACTTCTCCACACAGAATTCCTATTAAAATAAGAGTTTTCTCATAGTAAGAGGGTGAATATGTTGGATCTGTGCAAAAATGGTGTCAAAATACAGTGCTTTTTTATTTAGAGAAAAAGCTGTTCATGGACAGGACTCTTGGGAGCGGTGGCAAAAGTAATTCAGATTATATATGCAACTTCTGGGGCTTCACATCTGCTTTTATGGGCAACAATGTCCATGTAAGTCCATTCATCCACGTGTCGTTACAAAATTCATTTTCCTACCTTACAGTGAAAGGGAAATGATCTGTATTGAAAAGGTTTTCAACATCTAATTTTCAGTTTAAAAAAATATTTAAAATTTTGTCAATTTATCATTTATTATGTATTTTTTATTTATATCTTCAATTATATTTAATGAAATTTTTCTAGTTTAGTAATTAATGAGAGTAAATTAAAAAGATTATTTATAAATATTTTTTATTATGTATTTTTTATTTATATCTTCAATTATATTTAATGAGATTTTTCTAGTTTAGTAATTAATGAGAGTAAATTAAAAAGATTATTTATAAATATTTTTTATTTAATAAAATGGACATGCATCTTGGAATATCTTAAAAAAATAGTGAATAACTTTTTTAGAATGAAGAGAATAAAATATGTGAATTTGTGTGAATAGCACTTCTCATATAAACTAAGGAATTCTCATATCAAGAAATTTCTTCATTTCTCAACACAGAATTTTTCATTTCAATGCTCATTCTATGTATTTTCTTTATTTAATTTCTGTAAATTTTTAGTTTACTTTTTGTATTTATAAAGGAATTTTTGACAGTCGAATGTAATCCTAATAGTAATAACATAACGTATTTGATTTTTTTAATACAAAACTTTTTTATTTGTTTGTTCACTTCCTATAATATTTTCAATCACTTTATATATCCAATCAAATTCTGTATCAAAAAAATCAAATAAATCTCAAGAATTACATTACTGTTCACATAGTTCCACAGCCACCCAAAACTTTTCGTTAATAAAAGGGTGTTTCAGTGTGCATGAGAACACGAGGATTGGTTGTATAGTGAACCATCAATTAACCAGGTATAAGACAACTACGTATCGGTTAAAAGTTTATATTACTGATTGAAATAATTATCCGTAGCAATTTGTTGCTGATATACATTCATATACTCAGATTGGGTTCCAAAAAAAATAATTTTCTCCCAAGGTGGTGGCATCATATCTTACACTTATACAACTAAATAATAGAAATAACCCAAAAAGAAAAAGAGTAGGCACATGAGACATTGCGTGGTAGAAATGAAATATGCTTGAATTAGTGGGACTTTCCTCTTTAATCAACTCAGGAAGCATATAGGCGAAAGGTAAGGCTCTCCGTTCATGTAAATTACGATGTTAACGACCAAAAAGGCCTTTCATTATCCACATAATGTGATATTTATCTTTCCAGTTCTGTCTCATATGCACAGGTGGGAGGCACTACACAAGAAGAACAAGAAGTTCAAGAGGATTCTTGTTCATGAACCTCGAAGCAGGAATATAATTTAAGCATGCATCGATCAAGTTTCAAGAGACACATTAAACGTTAATCACCTACATGTCTTTAGAAGTACGTATACAAGATCACGTATTTGTTCAAAGGATTTTGGTGAAATCAACTCAAGATTGATTTGTCGACGCAATATCTTTAGTAATGATACATTGGGTTTTTGGCACATCGTGAAAAAGAGGGAAGAGGATAAGAAAAAGATTAAGGCATCGCCAGAAAAGAAGATAACAGTGAGACCATGTTTGGTTTAAATTTGATCATATGCCTTTCATTTTGCATATATTTAGTTTCATCAAATTTTATATCATTTTATTTGTTTTTTATAATTGTATGAGATTGTTTAAAATAATTAAATATGATATGATATTAAAATTGTACTAAACATATTTATACTCGCAAATATTGTTATATAATTACAAAATGTGAATGATATAGGTACAAAAATTAATATAATAAATACAAAAATAAAAAATATGCAAACAAATTCAGTATAAAATTTATTAAAAAAAAACTAAATATATTCTGAATCATATAAATGCTGTTGGTATCGCCCTATCATTGTCCAGATGATAAATGAATGCGCAAAGAAAAGATGGTATGCATGGTAAAGCATAAGCAGAAAAGGAAGGATGGAGATTGATAGGTCAATATGGACATCAATATAGCCCTAGTTGACAACGGGCAATAATGTCCTCAAAAGTACTGGCTATGTTGAATTTTCCTCGCATAAATCTTGAATCAACTATACACTCTAATCATAACTAAAAAGAACAGCTTATTAAAGGTGTGCACGTATAGCCACCTAGCTAGTTTATGCAATGAAAAGCATGGCACACAATTGGGTTGGGTTGGATGGCGAGGTGTTTGCCCTCGCAATGCAAAATTAAATATTAGAACCTTTTATGTATTGATTAAAGATAATAATTCCTAATTCAATTCAAAAATTTAGCTTGATTTGTACATAATATAACTTAATTCGATTTAAAATTGAAAAATATTTAAAATGATATAATTTGAAATTAAATATAAATTTAATTTAATTCGATTTTCGTATTGATCAATTTGATTTGATTTAAATTACTAAAATATTTTCTTTTAAAAATAAAATAATATTTTTTATTTTTTAAAATAAAATTTTTAATAATTCAACTTGACTCAAAATTCAAAAAAAAAACTACTAAAAATAATCTAAACTTTTTTTTGTACATTGATTTGATAATCTAATCCAACCTGAAGTTATTCAATCCAACTCAGACTCATTTGACTCATTTAATACATATAATTTTTTAATGAAATATGATTTAATTAAACCTCATGTGCTAGAACTTCAATTTGAATTATTGTAGCTGAGAAAAATTAATAGGCTATCAAAAGTAACATATATGGAGGGTAGCACGAGGTTAATGTTAAAAGAGACCTTTAGCCTCCAGAAGCTTATCACTTCCCTGCTATCTATAACCACATAAGTACCAAAAATTCTTTCTGTTTCTATTTCTTTATGCTTCTTGCTGTAGAATGTAATTCTTTATTTGCAACCGCAACTCTTCAGTCCATGAAGAATTGTTCATGCATGTGCCTCCAACATTCCAAGAGGAAAAAAAGTTAGACTGTTCAGCTACTCTGTTCCACAAGTTATAAATACTTGAAAAGGACCCAGTTGCTAATGAACCGAAGTAGAGTGTTTGAGCATCCACGTGAGGTCACGTGAGGACCACTATTTTTTGTTAAGAAACACATATGAATCTAGACTTCGATTTATTTATTAACATGAGGATACATACAACAATGTCTCTGACGAGCACCAAAGAAAAAACGTGAAATGCTTAAAATAACATGTAGGAGAGGAATGTGAAAATGATTAACATGTTGGAGAGGAGTGGCCAATCAGGGCAAGACCCAGAAAATGATTGATTTAAGGGTCATAAAATGTTCAAGAGGAGATGAAAGACCACAGCTCCCAGGCATGGACCAAGTGACGGTAAAAAGAAAACAGTATCAACAGAAAAAAAAAAAACGCAGGACCTGAAGGTCCAATGTACAGATGAGTTCCATGGCTTATGCAAGGCATATGCATAATGCACGTGGGTTGCCAGGCAAACTAAATTGAACCAAAACAATGCAATCGATCCATTTAGTTTTCTTTCTTAAAAATCAGTTTCGATCTAAACAGAGTGGATCACACAAACCAAATTATTAACAAGTTGCACTAAACATGCATTATATAGATTAATGCAAAAACAAATCGGCAAAATGTACAAGGAGAACCTTATGGTTGGAAACTTGTATATCGAACTTAATTCAGAAATTCAGATGAATTATAATATCCAAACAGTGTGGAACCTGACAATGCAACATTAAGCATCATAGCGCCCTGCTAAGATAGATTGCTAAATGGAAGACTATAAATGAGATAGCCATTAACTCTAGGATATCATCAAAATGTAAGACTAAGAACTATTGTCATTGTACTATAGAATTAAAATAGCAACTAGTCAATACAGGTGCCATTTGAGTATGATGGATAGATCCAACAGTTTTGCATAATACATGTATCATTTTATTCAGACCTGCATGAAGGTCTTTTGTTCTGTCACATTTTCCTACAAAGTTGCATGAAGTTCTGACAATGTGGAATAGATAATTTTGTAAAAGAGAAAAAACAAGCAAAATCAGAGCAGTTATAATTTCAAACATTATGAATAAAAATGTATTGTCTTTAGGCATATATTGCTCATAATACAGCCATAATGTGTATGTTCTGATGAAAGTCAATTGTTCTTCTGACCTTCCTCAACACTCTTCCTCATTAGTGATATTACATGTGCTGGCTCAGGGGCTCCAAACACTGAACTTCCTGCCACAATGCAGTTTGCGCCTGCAGAAGCTGCCATGTCAATCGTCGATGGCCCTAGACCACCATCCACCTGCGAAAATGTTTTATACATATTTCAGTCAGTTGACATGCAGGCAAGCATAGATTATGTTTCACAATTTCTTTGACAGACAGAAGCAAAGTCCAACTTTATCTTTGGATTTTTCCTCCCTTCTAAAAGTAGGTTTCACAACATATAAAGTAAACCACCAAAATGAAAGGTGGAAAGCCGAAAACAGAAACTCATGAACTTTATATCTAAGAACACCTGGGAAAATTTTCCAAAATGCTTTTGAAAAGTTCCCCAAGAGTTATGTTTAAGTTGTCAATTCAAGTTAATTCAATTTCTTTAACTTCCACTACCAAAAAGGTTATTCTTCTAACGAAATACCCAAGTTAAAAAAAAAAAAAAAAAATGAATCACAAGATGCAGGAAATAAGCAAATTAAAGCATGCCTATCTAAAAGAAGACCAACAAATCAGGAAGTTCATTGCAGAAGTTCCTGAAACATAACCAATAGACAATCAAATCGAGACTGACCTCTATATCAAGGGACGGATACTTGTTCCTCAATGTCTTTACCTAATAACAGGAAATAAAACAAAGGCGATCAGAAAAACATGGTAATTACCAGAAGAATTTGGAATTTTTTGAGAGAAAGAGAGGTCATGGCACCTTATCCATCATATCTGGCATGAACTTCTGTCCACCAAAGCCAGGTTCCACAGTCATTACAAGGACCATCTCGACAGGATTTTCACATTCAACCTGTGAGTTTAAAACAATATATATTACACATCCTAGGGATTCCCACTTTTCCTTAGAGATACTATCAGCCAAACTAAATTGACAATGCAAAAACTTGAAAATTAAACAAGCAGGATCCTTTCAGTTTAAATATAGAGCAGGGAAAAACAGTTTATACCAAAGGATAAACTTCTTCAATAGGAGTTCCAGGCTTTAATGCTACACCAGGCCTCATGCCCTTTGACTTGATTAACTGGATAAGTTGTCGCCAATTTTCTGCAAAATGCACCAACTTCCCATAAGAAAAGAGGGAAACTTCGGGAGATATAAGGTCATTAAACTTCAGGCTGTGAAAGAAACAAGAAGAATACGGACAGTGTGATAACCATACCAACCTCTGGACGCCTCAACATGAAATGTAAATCCAGAAGCACCAGCTTTGCCAAAAGGCTCAACATAATCAAGAGGATTTGTGACCATAAGGTGGCAATCTAAATATGCCCTGCAAGAGAATAACCACACAACATAGAGTCATAGGCTGTTACTAGTTAATATTGTGAATTAAAAGGATCTATTCGAGTAAAGGCCATAAACAGTGCAAGACATTACTTTGTGTGTTTCCTCAAACTCTCAATGACTGGAGCACCAATGGTTAAATTTGGGACGAAGTGCCTATATGAAACAAGAAACAAGAAGAGTAAGATCACTGATGGACAGAGCAATGATTCTGTTCAATCCTCAAGTTAGCAGGCATGTTCCCCAACATGAAAATTTTCAATAGAAATACGTAGAACTCTAATATCACAACTGAAACCACACAAGTTACTTACTGCACACAAAATTAGGCATTTAACCTTAATCTCAAGTTCAATAAATTCAAAATTTATCCCAACGCCTTTCTACAAAATTTACTATTTTCTGGACAAAAAATGTCCACCCAGGAATCCCCATTTTACATCTCCGTTTTCCCATCTTCCATTTTCTTAATACTAGAACAAAAGATTATAGAAAAAGATTTCTGCTTTAATAGAACAAAAGATTCGACTTGCTACTAAACTTGGCACTGCTATTGCAGATAGCAGCTTAAGAGCAAAAAATTAGAAGAAATTTTTTTTGCTAATTGATTTTTCTAATTTGATTTTCATGAACCAAAAGTGATTTGAAAGAAGCTCGTATTTGAAGCATTTGCAAATTGAATCAGATTGACAAGATAACTAAGCCGCTTTGATGAACAGCTAAAGATATCGTCAAAACTGAAAAAGGTTACAGCTTTCCCAACAGTTATAGCATTTTGCAAAAGCAATGGCAAACAAGCTCTAAAGATATCTCTTTCTTTTCCTATGTAGAATTAAATGAAAAAGCCTAATACTTTACAGCGGTGAAGAAAAATTGAGTTGCATAATCAACAAAGATCATTGACCAAAACAAATGAAGACATTCACATACAGGAATAAAAACATACATACATACGAATAAGAGCCAAAATTGAACGAGATTAAAGAACAAGAGGCATTGGATTGGATAAACAGATGATCCTATACATGGAATTGATTCGGTAGATGATTATTACCCATCCTGCAGAGAATAAGAGAAGAAACCTAATTAAAATCATGGCAAAATTCTATTTCTAACCCCAATCCAAAAAAAAACCTGAGGCGAAAGTACAACAAATACCATGATGTCCATGTGTAGCCAATCGGCGCCGCACTTGACCATACGCTCCGCTTCCGATGCCAAATTCGCGAAATCTGACGATAGCATCGACGGTGCGATTTTCGCCGTCACCCCCATTTTGTTGACCCGATTCCACTGGTTTGCGGGTTCGGATTCTGAAAACGGAACTTGATGATGCGTGACGTGGAATAAGCGTGGTCCAAAAACGTTGCTGAAACAGAACCGTATAGGGAGTTCAAATATTTGAATTTCCACTTGTCTCACCTACCCCCTCGCATCCATCCTCTGACTTTTGCGTCGGCATTTTTTTTTTTTTTATTTATACCATACGGTATCTGTATATCCTTTTTCACATAAAGGAAGATTTTATATTAGACAAAATATTAAGAGAAAATTTGATAAATATTCAGTACATATACTTAATAAATAAAATAATTAAAATTTAATTTAAAAAACATAAATATTTTTATATTTGAAAAAATAAAAAGTGTCATAATAATATTTATCGATAATTATAAATAATTATTTGAGATGTGATTTATAGATGTATAAAAAAAAATTCTACACTTATGTAAGCAAATTTTTTCTAAATATTAAAATCTCTTGATATTTATCATAATATATTTTTTATTTTATAAAAATATATTTTAAAGTTTTTTTATATTAACAGTGTTAATTTTGAATGTTAAATGCTACAATTTATCTCTGATAAAATTAGAGTTAGCCAAATAATATTTGTGGCCCTAAGTAAGATTTACTTTGAAAGCTCTTTAATAATATAAATAAAAATTTAAAAAATTATTTAAAATGTATTTTTCTTACTTTGAGATGTAAAATCACTAATTAAATTTTTGTATTTAAGTTTGGAAAGTGAATCCTTTTCAATTGACAATAGAACTAAATTATTTAAGCTTTCTTATGACATAATTAAATGTAAATAAGATTTTATTAATTTTGATGTTGATTTTGATTTTTTTACTAAAATTGCAGTAATAAAGATGTTTAATACTATTATATAAGCCATCTATGCATTGAAAAAAATACAAATTTAGTTTGATAAGTATTGAGATTTTATAAAATAATACCCAATTTTAGTGGACAAGAAGAAATAAAAAAAATTGTAAAAGATATGCTTAATATTAAATTAGTAATTTTTTATTTTACATATATAATAAATACGCGATTGATTAAAATTTATTATGATTAATATAAACTATAAAAAATTATAAAATATAATTATAGCTATTTACCAAAAAAATGAAAATAATTATTAGCATAAAAATAAGATATCATAATAATAATAATAATAATTAAGCTATTATCAAGAAAATTAATTAATAAATGATATTTTTTAACATAAATAATATACTAAAATTGCATAAAGTTCAAGATGGTCAAAATTTTTATATTCTAAAAATTAAACTAACAAATATTATTTGAAGAATAAAAATCTTAAAAAATTATAAATATATTAAAAAAAAATTTTGAACTCTTGTTTTTTTAGAGGGGTTAAATATAGACTTTAGTTGCCTATACATTAAGCTGCCCTTGAACTAAAACATTGGTGAATAACTGCCTACTCTTGAAGAAATCTTCTTCAACTATGTGGCCATTGATGTCTTGGACAATTACCTTTCTATACTTCATTATTGCTTTTTCACCTTAGCCCTTTAACAACATAAAACTCAATACTTGGTTTGCAATCTCCACATTTGCTCTACCCACACACCCAAAATTATATATGACCCAATCAAACAATTATGGCTATCAAAACTTTTTTAAAATTTTTAGAAAAAGAGTGTTTATAATATTATGACCACTACTTGAGATAAAAAAAAATTGAACTGATCGATTTAAATTTATCTTCATATCAAATTACTTCATTTTTCTTGCATTTGTCTCCATATCAAATTTCTTAATAATTTAATCAGTCATATGATTGAGTTCCTTATAACTAAATTTCGTTCTTCAACTTGTAATTCGCCTCCCTAATACTCAAAAAAAAAAAAAAAAACTTCAATCAAGAGATTTAAACTCACTATTATTATTATCATCAATGAGGGCTAAAAGCCCAAACTTGAAAGGAATCACCCTTGGCCAAGCAATCGTAGCCATAACCTCTCTAAACAACCTACGTAGCCCAGCCCATGACTCAGGCCAATATTTGCAAGCCAGTCTGCAACTCGATTTGCCTACTCAGAAAAAAGAGGGACTCTTACCTCAACAGTCACATTTCTATAGCCCTTGTCCCATGCAACCATAATAGAGGTGCAATTGTAGGAAAACCACATGACCAGTTACCACGATGGTCCTGAAGAATGCCACCCCCACCCCTTTTGCCCCGATAAGCTGGAAACCTCTGATCGAAGGATGGGTTAAGTTAATCACCATAATTATTATTTAAATTTAATTAATTTACTTCTTATATTATCATTTAATACTATGTATTTTATATTTAATTTAAAATATTAGTGTACATAATTAACATATTATTATAAATTTACATTAATATATTTGCTATTTGGCACTATATTGAAAAATGAAAACATTTAGGAAGTCAGAGGTTGTATGTTATAGTATAATGATGATAAAGTTATTTTTAGGCCAGTTTATGTTTACTTTAATCAACCGTAAGTCTCTTTCACATAATGTTTAGGACATATCTTTCGTATATATTTGAAGATATTTATTGTTTTTTAATAGATTTACAAATAAAACCCATAAATTAAGAAGAATAAGTTCTCTTAATCAGTTTGAATAACCATTGAAATTAAAAATACTAATTCTATAAAAGTAATTTCTTGAAAATGGCATTTTTTAAGAACAAAGTATTTAATAAGGAATTAAATTGTTAAGTGTTTGGTCTGTATATTTTTTTTTATGAATTATGTTAAGGATATATTATAAAGTCTAATATTATCTCTAGCTAATTTATCGATATAAATATTGTATGCTATACTTACAAGATAACTAAAAATAATTTAAAAATATATTTCAATTTTCTTAAAACACATATTAACCTTTCTGGTAGTTACTTTTTAAAATTGGAACTATCAATAAATTAATCAATGGGTCAATTTTGGATCAGTTGATTCAATTAGTCTAGTTTAATTAGTACAAAAATAAATAAAAATACAAAAAATTAAAGGACAATAATACATTTATAATAATTAAAATAAAAAATAATTTAAAAAAATCAACTTGAAACTAATCAAATTGATTAGTAGACTGATTTCTAATTTAATCAATTTAATTAAATAATTCAGTTTGATTTTCAAAGCGTAAGTTGTTTCTTTATTATTGGCTATGAAAAAGTTAAGCATTAAAAAAATCTTTTTATTTTGTATTTTCTTATAATTCAACATAATAGATAAAATGATCTTTCAAAAATTGAAAAATTTTTTTATGTAATTTCATAAGAAAAACAAAATATCATCATATCATCACTTAAAAAATTGATGGTCTAATTTATTGCAAGCCTTATCTTTGAAATAAGTATGTAGGCTGAACTAAAAGCCTAAAACCATCTACCGGATGGAGACAACAAAAGTGTGGTTGGTGTGGCCATAGGCTATGAAGCAGACAACAAAATTATTCTGTGATTAGATAATTAGGGCACTAAACTGTTATGAAAACCTTTTTCTTATATTAATTTTTGGATTAAAATTAGTGGGTTCACATCGTCCACATAAGCTCTTTGAACTTTATAGGATTGATAGATTAGTGATTGGAGCCCCACAAGGTCCATGATTTCTAATACGGCCACCTTCCCCCTCTATCCTGTCTTTGAATTGTTGGTGAAAATGAAATAATTGATTTCAACTTTATTCTTTTTTGAGCCTTCCCAAGTGTTTCCGATTATTACATTTGCAATCCAAAAGAAAGTATATAAAAGATATATACGAATAATTAATTAAAAAAATAATTTAATTGGATGGCTTAACAAAATCATTTGGAATCATAACACTCAAGCAATGTTATTTTTGATATGTAAGAATATTTAAAGAATAATTATGTCGTTAATTATTACTAAAAACTTAATCTTTTGCATTATAATCTGTAAAATAGTCATTGTTTAAATTGCTTTCTTGTTATTGTATGGGGAATATGAGATATTATTAATATTAGATGTTGTTATATACCCTACATTACTCATGATTGTATTATCTTTCTGCTATTCTTTTTTTGAAATATATATATATATATATATATATTATGGTGCCACATTTTCAAGATAAGATGATAAGTGATGTTAGGTATTGACTCAAATTTCTTACAGATTTGGAAATTAATTTTTCTATTTTATATTTTTTAAAAGATGATGAAATATTTTTTATGTGATGTGAAATTTTTATTTTAGAGTTGCATAGTGTTTGGTTTAATTGAAATTTTAAATTTATTTTATTTAAAAATTAATTTATTTCATTTGTAAATGAATTTTTTATTTAATATACTATAAATTAAAATTAATTTTTTAAATAAAATAAAAATATTTTATAGTATATCAAACATATAAGATCATTTGCAAATGAATTTATAAGATATTTATTTGTAAATAAAATAAATTTAAAATTATAATTTAATCAAATATTATATTATTTTAAGTTAAATATAGACTCTTATTAAAGTAAAATTTTAATGATCATTGATATATTATGATTAAAATAATAAGAAATTTAATTTATATATAGAAAAAAATAATGATGCAAACTATTTAATTTATTATGAATAATATAGATTATGTAGGAATTGTATGATATTAGAATGTGCAAAAAGAAAGTATTGTATATCATTAATATTGTATATGTAATGGTATATAAATAAGATTTTCTGGATAACGGGTATATACATATATATTAAGCTAAATACTCTCAAAATTTTACATGTAATTTATTAGGAGATTGACAAGTGACATCGTCTTTATCAATAAATATAATTAATATTCAAAATATCACATTAATAGTTATAATTTTTTTTTATAATAAATACCACATCATTGATAGTTACAACATTCAAATATCACATTAATGCCATAAATCTATTTATAAATTATGTCACAAATTATTATATTTTCTACACTTTAATACTCAATGTGAATGCATACTCTATATATATAACCTTCAAAAATATAATTAATCATCATTATTTGAAATTTATTGATAGTTATAGTATTTAAAAAATCACATTATTGTCAAATAAATTTATTTATAAAATTATGGCATAAAGTATTATATTCTCTATACTTTTAATATTTCATGTGAACACTTACTTTATATATAACCTCCAAAAATATAATTTTGCCACTATTCAAACTTATTGATAGTTATAATATTTAAAATACAACATCAATACTAAACAAATTTATTCATAAAGTATGACATAAATTATTATATTCTCTACACTTTAATGCTCAATATGAACACACTCTATGTATAGTACAAATTTTATTAAGAAAATTATAGTCACATATTTTCTCTACTTCACCTTTTCTCTTTTACAATTTGTGTTTTAATTCTCTATTTTCACCAAACATCTTATATTTAGTATCGTGAGATTTCATCTACTTCTTATTTTAGGTTTCATATTCATAATAAATTAAAATTAATTACTTATTTTAATTATTTATTTCCCTTATTTATAGGATGACTTGCCAAAAAAAGAAAAAAAAATACTCTTTTATTGAGAATTTAAATTTTGACAAAAATGATTGAATAATCAAAATGAGGATACCAAGATTATTGAATATCAGTTTCATAATTGAAGTTTCAACAATTCGAGATAATTCTTCTTGATGAGAAGATAACAAAATTATATTTTTAACTATAAAAGTAAGAAAATTAACATGACACTTTTATTTAAGAAAATTAGCATGACACTTTTATTTAATATTTAATCTTATATTAATTTTCTTTCTAACTTTAATATATACAAATTACATTCATGTAATCCTTAAGAAAAATGTGTCAACTGAATTTTGAGGATTGTTGCAAGAAGGAGAAATTTATTTGGTCAAACATTTTAGTGTAATACTCAATAAGGAACGTTATCGTATTATTGAGGATAACAAATGTATGATCAATTTTTGAGAAAAATAATTGTTGAAAAAGTAAGCCAGGATGACATTTCAATTCTAAGACACAATTTGATCTAATATAAATTAACAATTTTGAAGTTTTTATAAAATTTAAAGATACATGATTTGTCATATAATTCAATAAATTATATATCTTGCATATGTTATTGGATTGTTAATTGGAGAAACCGAAGTCCAAAAGACTGAGTGCTAATCCGATTGAAAAATTAATTGTTGAAATTTAGAATTTAAGGTTTGCTAAGGTCAATTAATTTTTAAAGTACACTTAATATTAAAATATTAAAATAAGTCTTTTCGATTTATTTATACAGGAAAAAAAAAGTTTAAGTTATCATTTGAGAATATTTAATTAAATAATATCATGAATAGAAAATTTTATGCAATGAGATGACAAAAATTATAATATTCAATTCAATCTTGGTGAAATAATTCAATAGTATGTATTATGATAATATTTATAGTTATATAAATTATTAATTATTCCTACATAAGATTTATATCCTACCTAATTTCTTATTTCTAAATTTAGATGATTTTTTCTTATTTCTTATTTCTTATAAGACAATCTTATCTAATCATTACATCAATATTTTGGTTAAATTTATATAAAAAAAAATTGTTCTAGATGATTACTTTGAGATAACACCATAAATGTATCATAAAACTATTTGAAGTTAAAATGAAAAATTAGATATAATCAATTTATTATAATTATTTAAAACCACCATAAATATATCACAATTAATTTATTTTAATTTTGAAGAACACAATAAATGAAACATAAAATTAATATGAAAAATTATTGTATAATTAATTTTTTATAATTTTAAAACCACAATAAATATGTCATAAATTCACTTGAATGTATTACTACCTATTCAATATTTATAGAAAGATTCAAAATTATAACAACCTCTTTAATTATTTAGTAAAAGATAATTAGGAACATAAATATAGCTAATAATAATAATAATAATAATAATAATAATAATAATAATAATAATAATAATAATAATAATAATAGTACAATATTAATATATTCTTTAAATTACAAAGATAAAAGTCTAACCACTCAAAAAATAAAAACTTTCAATATAAAAAAATATATAAATCAAAATATTAATTTCATTAAAAAAGATATGTTGTAAAAAAATATTAATAAAATCAAATAAAAATATATGCCTCAAAAAATAAAATCATTGAAATAAGTCTATAAATGGCATATACAAAAAATTAAATGATATGTCTACAAAAAAATAAAAGTATCATTAAACTTTCTAATTAATCAGAAAAACTTATACATATTATTCCAACACAACAAGAGCATAATATATATAATAAAAATTTATTAAAAAATAAATATTAAATATTAAATACCATAATATATTATTCAATTAATAACAAAAAATCAATTACAAGTATTTATTTCACCTAACTCATGCGACACAAGAGCATAAAACTAGTTAATAATAAGTGGTACTGTGGATGCAATTTTATGAGATGAAACACATAACATATTATTTTATTTTATTTCTTATGAGTTTGCGTAATTTTCTAATCATAATGAATATGACATTGACATATAATAAATGGTATCAAAATTTTAAAAATAATTTTGTAAATTCTGTTGATAATGGAGTTGTTAACATGCAAGTAACATATATGCAATAATATTAACGAAGCCTAAAGATTTAGTGGTAAGTTAAAATCAATGTGTTATTCTTTTTTTTTTTTTTTTGAAGTATCGAAATGTAGTTCTTGATACGAGTAAGTTGGTAACATAAAATTAATTTAAAAAAGAAACAATGTATATTCAAGATGAAGTGAATATTTAAAAATTCAAGCTTATGTAAAAAAAAAAAAAAAAAAAAGAGTTTGAGATATGTATATTTAAAGAATTTTGATTAAAAGTAAAGATTTATTACGATATACAAATTTTTTATAAAATTTGGATATTGAATTCAATATTATTTAAGAAATAAATATTTTTCAAAAGAATAAAATATGATTTCTTATATAGTATAAGATTTCTATTTCAAAATTAGATGTGACTCGTTCTGTTTTAAGAGGCTAATTCGATAACTAAAATCATTATTTTTTTTTTAAAAAAAAAAGGTTATTTGGCATATGCTTTTGGTGACAGTTGTTTTTGTCCATGGATAAAAAGGGTCCTTATCTATTGCAGTTAGTTGTATTTGACTATAAAAATTAAAATAATAAATAATCTAATTATGTTTAAAAGAAAATAAAAATAGTAAATTATTGTATTTAGTACGAAAAATGCTAATTATATAGGGTCACGATATATAAGTAGAAATGTATTACGTTATATACCATTAATATTATCTATATGACTGTGTGACTGAAATTTTTAAGGGTAATAGGATAATAAATTTGAAAATGGCGTTAAAATTACTGATGTATTCTATAATTAATAGTGAATGGTATGTGAACGCGATCCATTAAAAGGGATGAATCACATAAAATATGATTAGTTTATTTCTTATAGACTTGAAGGCTCGAGAGAAATTGGTGTAAATGAATCGAGATAATTCATAAATCATTAAAAATTTATTTGATAAATATTTGAAATTGACTTGAGATTAATCAAGCTGAGCTCGAATTATTCGAGTAATTGAGCTAGTCAAATTTGAATATCAAAATATTTTATTTGAGAGGGTCACGAGTCTAATAAAATTTAAACATATTTACGATATTACTCAATTGAACTTCATCAATCTATATTTAATAAACCTCATTCAAATCAAACTTTTAATTTGCAAAATTCATTTTATATATATATATATATATATATAAAATAAGTTGAGCTTAAACATTAAAGTTTGGTCGAGTTCGAGTTTGAATTTCAAGTTTTAAAGTTGATTTTGATAAGATTCGACTCAACTCGATTTAGTTATACTCCCAATCACAAGCAATATGACAAGGTCAATCAAAAAAATGTAAATTTAGAAAAAGAAAAGCAGCCTTTAGAAATAGAAATATAAATATAAATATAAATAGAATTATTGGATGCTTTATGAAATGTTAAGATAAGAGACATAATCACACATGATACACCATCTTCCACTTGCCAAAGTATCCAACTAAAGGATTCTTACTTGTGCTAGTAACACAATGATTGCGACATATACACATACACCAATGTTTTAAAAATATAAATATATTTATAATAATTTTAAATATATAAATATATTTTAATAATTAAAATATAAAAATAATATAAATCAAACCAAATCGATATGATTAATTAATTTGATCCGACTTTCATATCATTGACGTAGGCTGACACTTCTTTTGCTGCAATGTAACCACAATTATTTCATTTGCATTTACAACATGAGAGGGAAAAGTATTAACTTCATGCATATCTAAACACTGTGCGTCTCAACCTCTGTGTTAAATTGTTCGTTGTTCAAGACTTTTACTGATGCGTGCATATAATTTAATTGAATGATCTATTTATGTCAATTATAGCAAGCTTTTTTTTTTTTTTCCTCCAAATATAACATTTTTAAAATAATGAAAATATTTTATTTATAAATAATTATAGATATTTATAAAAATATATATTTTTGTAATTTAAAATACTAATATGAAATCAATTTTTAATACTAATAATAATAATAACACATCAGTTCATCTTTGGAACAATACTTTTATTTTACTGTAAATTTTTTGATAATTTTATATTTTTATTAATTATAGATATTCTCACTAAATATGATATTATAACATAATATAAACTAAAATTTATACAATATACTAAAATAGAATTAAGAGATGGCATCAATAATATATCATTGTATAATACTAACAATCAATTTAAAACCATAAAAAAACCTCTCCAAAAATAAAGATTTTATGAAAAATAAAATAAAAAATATAAATAAAACGTTTGAAAGTGAAATAAAAATCAATAAAATAAAATAATTTGAAATAAAAATTGAATAACTAATTTGTTGTGAATATAATATATCTAACTGTAATTCTAAAATATCAGAAGGGAAAGTTGTTTAATGATGTTATATGAATGGGCAACCCCCAAAACATTACACATAGACAAAATTTTACTTAGGCATAACGTGGACAGATATTGGCCATGCAATCTACCAAATACGTATGTATATGGCTTCAATAATATTTTTACAGAAATGAAAAAAGTAAATATTATTTAGGTTCAAAATTTATTGGTTATTCAAGTCGAATTCATTCCTTGTATTGTTATGTGGTTTTTCACATTTTAAAAATTTTTATTATTGAAATAATTATTTAGTAATTTATATTTTTCTTCCATATATAAATATTATGGATATTGATATTACTTTTGCAAAAGAATATGCCCATTAATTTTAACACAATATAAATTATAAAATGCTATAGACCATTTAAATTTCTTTAACAAATCTTATTTATACAGTTAAGTATCATTTTTTTTTTGGAATATGTTGTTTTACAAATTAATAATGGAATATCCAAACCAAAAAATTAATAAAATGCAAAAGACTAAATCCAAATTAAAAAAAAAAAAAAGAAAGAAAGAAAGGCCGGCAATGTTATGGTTTCGTGTGATAAAAAAGGCAAGTGGATAAAATAGCATAACCATCTAATTAAATATAGAGTAAGACAAACTACCAAAGTACCATAAAACTGAAAATGAAATTGGAAAAACCTTTATGAAAGGGAGATATACCAAACTCTGTTAATGGAGAAAACTCAAAGCTATTATACAGAAGCTGGTTAAAAGAGAATATTATGAGTTAAATATAAATAAAAATTAACATTTTAATTTCATCTGCGAGTTATTTTATAATATAGATGAGTGAGAATCAATAAAAATTAAATATTTATACTTATTTATCTCTGAATGATTATTTTTCTTTTAACTCTCATTGAAAGTTAAAATGTGAAATATAATGATACTATTAGTATTATCCCCTGATTTGTTTAAAAACTAGCAAAATAAAGTTAATAAGCTTTTATTTATATATTATTTTATTACCTTCTTCTTTTATTTTAATACAACATTTATGCAATATCAAAGTTTATTTTAATAAAAAAAAGAGAAAATATATTCAATTAGATTATACATGAATGTGGAAGCAGTCAACCGGTAATTCTGTTAAGAAACAAATTTTGGTAACCATTAAGAGCAAAACAGAGTCATTTTCAAGCAAGAATTAAGTTGTTAAACTGGGATTATCACTCTCCCATGTGTGGATAGAGAGACCTGTTTCATAACGGGCAACAGCTAAAATACAGTAAATCTCTGAACTTATCATAAAATCGTAATAAATGGTAAAATAAAAATTTTTATTAAATATATTTTTAAATTATATTATTTTTTAAAAATTATCTTTGATTTTATATTATTTTATTATAAAAGTTTTTTTTTTTATCAAAATTACTTCATATCTTATATTAATTCATTATAAAACTCTAACATATTGATTGGAGATGATATTGATTTAAAAATAATAAGTAGGCGAGATAAGAATTATTTCACATTCTTTATTTCATTATCTTGATAGAGAGAATTTTCCTCATTACCTTGCTTCTATAAGAATTCCTCGCCCTATGAGAATTTTTTATAATACAAATATTTTATTTTTTTAAAATATAATATATTAAATTATAAAATAAAAATTTTTAACAGTATTTTTTCACATTATTATAATATTGTTTAACTTATTTCTTTCAATATCTGTTGCAATTGAATGAACAATCGTAATCATTATTTCACAAAAATATTATTTTTTAACATTTTTTAATTAATAAAATTTTATTATCATAATGAAACTGTGTTTTTTAAATTTGAAATTTAAAGATTTATAAATTTAGAAAAATTATATTTTTATTAACGTATACTTAAATCTGATTTTCTTAAATTGTGTTTATAATAATTTTTATGATAAAATAGTATAATATTAAAAGTAATTTTAATGAAATAATATAAATTTAATGATTTTTTTAATTCTTATAAATAAATTCAAAAATTTATTTAGTCATAAACAGTATCAAGCGAAGGAGTGTGGTTGTCGTTCAAATCAAACTAATGTCCCATCTTTCTCATTCCCACTTGCCCATGGATGTAAGATTTGCGTAAGTAGATAGATATCTTACAACTGCCTCCAAAATTACGACACGTCTCCAATTCTGTCACGTTCCAACGCAGAAAGCTTAGCAGCCATATCTACAGAGTTTCATTTATTATATGCACACTAATTTTTTTTTTCTTTTTTGTCAAATTTGTAATAAATAAATAAATTGAATTTAAAATACTTAATTTTTAAATGATATAAGTACAAAAGATATGTTTTTGTTTTACCTCAAATATTAAATAAATTAATAAATTTATCCTAAAAGTAATAATAAAAGATAAAATAATTTTTTTATTAAATTATTTTTAAATTTATATTATTTTATTAAATTATCTCTAATATTATATTATTTTACTATAAAAAGGTTTTCTATTAAAATTATCTATAATATTGTATTATTTCGTCATAAAAATCTAAAATATTAGTTGAAGAGGATATTAAGTTAGAAATAATATGCTAAAACTATCTTTTCATCCTCTATCTCACCTTTTTAATAAATAAATTTTTTTTTGTATATCTACTTATAGAAGAACCTCTCACCCCATGAAAAATTTTTGCAAGATAAATATTTTATTTTTGTTATTTTTATTTTTATTTTTTTAAAAAATATAATTTATTAATTATAAAATAAAAATTTTAGCAGTTCCACACTAGCACACTATTTTTTTTTAGCTTATTTATCTTTATATCTACTGCAAGTAGACGAATAAATAAAATTATTACTTTATGAAGACATCGCATTTTTGCATTCTTCAATTAATAATTTTTTGTAAAATTGTGTTTTTGAAATTTGGAGATTTAAGAATTTAGAGATTTAGGGGAAGTTATATTTTTTGTTGAAGTACATTTGAGTTCGATTTTCTTCAATCGCGTTTATAACACATGTACTCTCCATAATCAATATTTTAGACTTTTATGATAAAATAATACAATATCAGAGGTAATTTTAAATAAAAATAAATTTTTTTGACAAAATAATATAATATTAGGAGTAATTTTGATGAAAGAATAAAAGTTCAAGTGTAAATTTGACAAAAAATTTTATTTTATCATTTATTATCATTTTAGGACAAATTTAGGAGTTTATTTAATACTTTATCCTTTTTGTTTTTCGAGCTAAGTTTATGTTTGCTAAAGTACTACAATAAGAGAAAATCTAATATAATGAGACATGTACAAATGATAAAAATTCACATTGAAAATAGTATTTGTCTCTTTTATCAAATGAAATGAAAAAAAAAAAAAACACATTGTAAAACTATAATTAGAGATATAAAAATAACAAAACTTTACATTGAAAATATTATTATTCACCTCTTTTATGAAGTAACAAAATGCAAATAAAATAACATATTATAAAATTATAAATAACAGATAAAATTTTGCAGCAAGATGTCTGTAAATACTTCTTTAATATAAGTAAGAAATAATAGATAAATATAGTAAAAAAACCCTACTAAAACAATGACAAAGTATATGATGATTATGGTAAAACAGTAACTAAAAAGATTAGAAAATATTTTTTTATTCAAAATTAGAATACAAATTGACTAATACGAAAATGACATAATTATAATTAAATGGAATTGAAACCATGGAATAATTGTAATTAAATAAAGTTTTTGGAGGATATTTTTGACACACTAAACTGTCACAATCCTTGCTTTATATATATATATATATATATATATATATACACACACACCTATCCTTGCTTGATATATATATATATACACACACCTATCCTCTACTTGAATATCTTTTTCTTTTTTTAAAGGAATCGGTATGCAAATTAAATTTGAATATTGATCTAAATTGCAAATTGAAATATTTAAATATATGGATTGTCTCTAATTAAATTCAAAAGGGGAAAATTTTTTTTATAATTCGTGATATGACAATATGTCTTAATTAATGTACTGTAAATTGGGGGTTGGGGGAAAATCCAAATGTGAGTGTTCCATTGCGTGAGCAAGCCACTTGATAGCCAGCATGGCAAACGCCCCTCCATGTGCATGATTACTTGATTACGTTGAGATGGAATTAATGCTGCATATGGTAATAGTCCTCTATGTCTACATATAGGTTTAGATTTGAGTTGTTGCCTTCTAAAATTTCAAATTTTTTTGAATTTTTATAAAATTAGTCAATTTTTCTAATTTCAATAAAATTAATAAAATTTTAATAAATCTAACAAAAATTCAAAATGATCAAAATAAGATTATGCATTGCGCTCAAATATTGTATTAAAATAATATTAATTGATATTAGTAATTAATATTAACTAATTTTTATTAATTTTTTAATAAAAATTTACACTAATTGATTTGTCACGTTATATGATATATCATTTTATTTTAATTAATTTAAATTTTGATTAGATTTATCAAAATTTTATTAATTTTGACTAATTTTACCAAAATTAAAATAATTGACTAATTTTATCAAAACGCGTGAATATTTAAATTTTAAAAGCCAATAAACTTTTAAATTTTTAAGTTCAATTTTGAATAAAATTAATGATTGATGACATTAATTTGGATCAACACAGCTAAGTTCCACACATAGCTAATACATGGAACTATCTACCAAATGATAATCTTTTATCTATGTACTGTAATAGAGCATTCCAAATAGGAATTCTAAACTCATTTTATTTTCATTTTTCTAATTAATTTAGTTTTGACTGAGTTTTTAATTCATTTTTTGTTTTATACATACATCAAAATACTGATTGAATTTATGTTCTTGTAGTGTAAATAATTTTATAGAAATATGAACTAGATAGTCCAAAGAAATCGAGTTTGTTGTTCTATTTTTTTAAAAGTAATTAATTAAGTTAACATTAATTATTGACAGTATGTACGCATCTACTTTTTGGATGTACTTTGTAACATTCTCAACCCAATTTGTATGCATTTTAATTATATAATATTTGAATATATGCATCACATGACATAAGTATGACAATAACATTTACATTATTGCATTTAAGACATTTGAATATGAATATGATATTTTCATAATGACATGACAAATTGTCATATATTGTGTGTGTTATAGTATTTTAAATAATGGTGTTTTGAAACTTATTAAAAGTATAAGAAGCATATTGGGATTAGTAGAAGGATAGAGGTAATGAAAGAGCAAATAAGAATGACTAAAACAAAAAAATTGAGCTTCCAACTAGGAGGAATAAGCCACCATGATTTTATCTTACTAAGGTAGGTATACGAATTGAATATTTCTTCTTTTAGGAGCATATTAGAGAGGCAAAAATGTGAGGAGTTGCAACAGAAGGAAGAGAGCTAAGAAAGAAAGAAAGAAAAGAGAAGAAGAAGAAGAAGAAGGAAAGGAAGAAAAACTGAGTTAACTGGAAAAAATCTTGACGTTTTCTAGCTTTGGTGAAAGGTATGTAATTTCATATTTGTTCCTCTATAAAATTTCTTCTACATGACATGTTAATCATGAGCAATTAGTGGGAGTTATAAAGAAATTGTAGTTAGGCTTTATGTAGATAAGTTATTGATATTGAATATAAGTTGAATTTCCTTAATTTTATTTTCAAGATAAACTGTTGTACCCACGATTTTATAACTCTAAAAGATAAATTAGGCAAAGTACAAAGCACGAAATTGTAGGGTTACGTCTCATCTAAATTCTTGTAAAAAATTTTGCTAAAGAAGTTGTGTGTGAATAAATACAGTCCTTGATTATGACTGGTTATTATTAAAATTTGCTCAGCTCTCAGTTTTATTTTTCAATGATTTTATGGGGTTAGAATGAGAATTAGGTGAAGTACAAAATATAAAAGTTATAGCCTTATATCTTAGATAAATGCCCGTAAAGCAGTTTTACTTTAATATTTTGTGTGTTAAGAGATATGGCTCCTTGATTGGAGTTGATCCTAAACATATTCACGTCTGCAAAGTTTGTGATTGATCATTTCATTTAAGGACCTTAGAAGCTAAGTTGAAGCATGTGTAAAACATGAGAATGTTCATTTATATGTTAACTAATTGGATATAAATCATTATTTCAGTTGGATTTCTATGTTTTGAGAGATGTCAAAGTTTTATGTCCAAGTTTATGAAATTGTTTTTTGTATAATTGCATTCAAAATAGGGCAAATTTATAAAATTGGCCATAAATTATGTAGTACATATTTTGGACATGGTGTACCCATATATGTCTAGTTTAATTGAAAAAAAAATAATAAGGTCATTTGGGTTTGTGAGGTAAAATTAATTATAGAAACAAACTACCAAGATCATGATATTTTACTAGAGCATATATGCATAACAAGATGAAAATCTTACTTTATCATCATGGATTGATTTGGTGTATTGAAATAAGTCATCGAGGCATTGAAGATAATATTAGGAATAAACTGAGACCATCCACGACTTATTAGCTTGAAGGAAGAGGTAAGTAAAATAACTAATAGTATTAAACATGTGATTGGTTAAATGTCATGAATATATACTCAATGGAATCAAATATTGTTTAATGAGATGATATTGATGAAAGGATTGTTATACTTTTGAATTATTTATTTTCATGAGATGTTGATGAATTATGATTTGGGAATGAAAGTATATTGTGGTATGATTTGTCTAGGTTTTTGGGTGTTGTTATTAATCGTTATATTGCTGAAATTTTGTTGGATTTATAGGGGATTTGTTGAAAGACTAATGCTTGAAGTTGTTGAGCAAACAACAAAATCCTATAGCCTATGTGGCAACAATATATGATAATCTGTATGGCAACAACCTTTGATAGCCTGTATGACAGTGATATCCTATAACGTAAATGGCAGTGATATTCTATAGCCTGTGTGACAACATAGTATAACAACTTATGTGTCAATAATATTTGATAGTCTGTGTAGCATTAAATGGTGAAAACTCTTTATTTCGTGCATGGATGTGATGATGAGTTATTTATATTTAAATGTTTATTATGTTATGTGTGCTTGAAGGATCATTATACATTTACTTACTGAGTATACAAACTCACTTATTTGCAATAAAATTTTCTTTTAGGAAGAGTAGACTAGAGATTGAATCCAGTCTGCATTTTAAAGTTGTTGTCTAGTAGTCTGATAAAGGTTATGTCAGTATGTAGTCTATTAGTATTTGGTTTATTTAGCCATGTAATCTCTAGACAAAATGCAGACTGGATGCAATCTTTAGTCTACTCTTCTTAAAAGAAAATTTAATGCAAATGAGTGAGCTTACATACTCAGTAAGTAAACGCATAATGATATTTCAACCACAAATAACATAATAAGCATTTAAATATAAATAACTCATCATCACATTCATACATGAAATAAAGAGTTTTTATTCTTTAATGTTACACATACTATCAAATATTATCGCTACACAGTCTATTATACTCTGTTGCCATACATGCTATAAGATATCACTGCCACACAGACTATGAGATTTTGTTGCTTGCTCAACAATATCAAGTATTAGTTTTTCTACAAATCATCTATAAAGCTAACAAAATTTTAGTAATATAACGAGTAATAACAACACCCATAAACCTTGGCAAATCATATCACAATATACTTTCATTCCTAAGTCATAAATTCATCAATGTCTTATAAAAATAAATAATTCAAAAGTATAATAATCTTTTCATCAATGTATTCATCAATATTATCTCATTAACCAATATTTCATTCCATTGAATATATGTTCATGGTATTTAACCAATCACATGTTTAATACCATTAGTTATTTACTTACCTTCTCCTTCAAGCTATTAAGTTGTGGATGGTCCTGCTTATTTTCAATGCATCGGAGACCTATTTCAATACACGAAATCAATCAATGATGATAAAGTAAGATTTTCATCTTGTTATGCATATATGCTCGAGTAAAATATCATAACCTTGGTAAGCTGTTTGAATAATTACTTTTGTCTCACAAATCCAAATAACCTAATTATTTTTTTTAATTAAACTTGACATATATGGCTACAACATATCCAAAATTCAGTCCAAAATATATACTATATAATTTATGGTCAATTTTATAAATTTGCCAAATTTTGAGTACAATTATACACTAAACAGTCACGTAAACTTAGTCATATCTCAAAACATAGAAGTTTAATTGAAAAACTAATTTATATCCAATTAGTTAACATATACATGGACGTTTTTCACGTTTCACACATGCTCCAATTCATTTTCTAAGGTTCTCAAATAAAATGATCAATCTTTCACTTTGCTGGCATGAGCGGGTTCAGGATCAGCCCTAAGATATAAGTCTACAAATTTAATATTTTTCACTTCACATAATTCCCATTTTATCCTTAAAAAATTATTAGAAAACAAAACTGAGAGTTAAGGAGGTTTCAATAATAATCAGTCAAAATCAAGGGTCATATCTCTCCACACACAACTTATTTAGCAAAAATTTTTTACAAAAATTTAGATGAGACATAATTCTACAATTTTCATGCTTTGTACTTTGCCTAATTCATCTTTTAGGGTTATGAAATCATGAGTAAAATAGTTTGCCCTAAAAATAGAATTAAAGGAATTCAACTCATATTCACTATCAATAACTTCTCCATATGAATCCTAACTACTATTACTTTATAACTCCCATAATTTGCTCATTATTAACATGTCATGGAGGATAAATTTTATAGGAGAACAAATATGAAATCACATACCTTTCACCAAAGTTAGAAAATCTCAAGATTCTTTGTAGTTAACTCAGTTTTTCTTCCTCTCCTTATTCTTCTTCTTCTTCTTCTTTCTTTCTTTCTTAACTCTCTTCCTTTTGTTGAACCTCTTCACATTTTTGCCTCTCTAATCTTCTCCTAAAGGAAGAAAAATTCAATTTGTATACCTACCTTAGTAAGACAAAATCATGGTGGTTTATTCCTATTGGTTGAAAACTCAATTTTCCTCTTTTAGTCCATTTTTTTCACTCCTTATCACCTCTATCCATTTATTAATCCTGATATACTCCTTATACTTTTAATAAGTTCCAATATACCATTATTTAAAATACTATAACACATATACAACAAATGACAATTTGTCATGCCACTATGCAAACATGATATTTTTATTCAAATGCCTCAAATGCAATAATGAAAGTGTTATTGTCATGCTTATATCATGTGATGGATATATTCAAATATAATTTACCTCAAATGCAATAATGTAAGTGTTATTGTTATGTTTATGCCTTGTGAAGTGTTATTGTCATACTTATGCCATGTGATGCATATATTCAAATATAACATAATTAAAATGCATATGAATTGGGTTAACGATGTTACAATTCTTCCTCTTTTATGAAAATTTCATTCTTAAAATTTTACTTACTAGAACTTAAAAATAGATAGGGATATTGTCATCTTATATGTTCCTCTATTTCTAAGTGGCTTCCTTAGGTGAATGATGGCTCCATCTCACTTTAACCATGGGTATCACTCGATTTCTTAACTGTTTCCATTGTTGATCAAGAATTTCAATTGGTTCTTTGTGATAAATCATATCATCAGACAATTCAATCTCTGGCTCTGATAATATATGGCTAGGATCAGACTGATACCTTTGAAGTATATAAACATGGAACACATCATGTACCTGAGATAATTCAGCCGGTAATGTTAATCGATATGCCAAAGGCTCAATTCTCTCTATAATCTCATATGACCCAATGTACCTTGGACTTAATTTTCCCTATTTACGTACCTAATAATACCTTGCCATGGTGAAACCTTTAAAAATACTTTATCTCCAAACCAATATTTAATTTCCCATATATGTCTATCAACATACCCTTTTTGCCTTTCTTGAGCAACTTGCAAACATCTTTTGACTACTTGAATTTTAGCATTGCTTTTCATCCACAGACTGATGGTCAATTAGAGAGGACTATTCAAACATTAGATGATATAATGTGAGCTTGTGTGTTAGAATTCAAAGGCAATTAGGATGACCATTTGCCATTAATGGCGTTTGCATATAATAATAGCTATTACTCTAGTATTGGTATGACACCATATGAAACTTTATATGATAGAAAATATAGAAGTCCAATTTATTGGGATGTTGAAGGGATGAGATCGTTAGAGGGTCTTAAGATGGTGTAGGATATAGTGGCCAAAATCCAAGTAGTCAGAAGATGTTTACGAGCTGCTCAAGAAAGGAAAAAAGGGTGTGTTGATAGACATAGACGAGAAATATAATATATGGTTTGAGATAAAGAATTTTTGAAGTTTCACCATGGAAAGACATTATTAGGTTAGGTAAACATGAAAAGTTGAGTTCAAGGTACATTAGGCCATGTGAGATCATAGAGAGAATTGGGCCTTTGGCATATCGATTCGAATTTTCAGCAGAATTATCTTAGATATATGATGTGTTCTATGTTTTTATGTTCCGAAAGTATCATTTTGATCCTAGCCATATATTATCAGAGCCAAAGATTGAATTTTTTAATGATATGACTTATCATGAAAAACCAGTTGAAATTTTTGATTAGCAACTAAAACAATTAAGGAATTGAGTGATACCCGTGGTTAAAGTGAGATGGAGCCATCGCTTACCTACGGAGGCCACTTGGGAAGTAGAGGAACATATGAGACATCAATATCCCTATCTATTCTAAAGTTCTAGTAAATAAATTTTTGAGAATGAAATTTTCATAAGAGGGGAGAATTGTAACATCCTCAACCCAATTCATATGAATTTTAATTATGTTATATTTGAATATATGTATCACATGACAATAACACTTACATTATTGCATTTGAGACATTTGAATATAAATAGGATGTTTGCATAGTGGCATGACAATTTGTTATATATTGTGTGCGTGTTATAGTATTTTAAATAATGGTATTTTTAGAACTTATTAAAAGTACAAGGAATACATGAAAATTAGTAGATAGATAGAGGTGATGAAGCAGTGAAAAAGAAAGATTAAAAGAGGAAATTAAGCTTCTAACCAATAGGAATAAGCCACCATGATTTTGTCTTACTAAGGTAGGTCTACAAATTGAATTTTTCTTTCTTTAGGAGCATAGTAGAGAGGCAAAAATGTGGGGAGGTGCAACAAAAGGAGGAGAGCTAAGAAAGAAAGAGAAAAAGAAGAAGAAGAAGGAGAAAAAGAAAAACTAAGTTAACTAGGAAGAATCTTGAGGTTTTCTAGTTTTAGTGACAGGTATGTGGTTTCATATTTGTTCTCCCATGAAATTTCTCCTCCATGACATGTTAGTCATGAGAAAATAATGAGAGTTATAAAGTAATTGTAGTTAGGATTCATGTAGAGAAGTTGATAGTGAGTCTGAGCTGAATTCTTTTAATTTTATTTTCAAAGCAGATGATTATACGTACGATTTCATAACTCTATAAGATAAATTAAGCAAAGTGCAAAATATAAAAGTTATAGGGTTATGTCTCATCTAAATGCTTGTAAAAAATTTTACTAAATAAGTTTTGTGTGAAGTGATATGACACTTGATTGTGTCTAATTGTTGTTGAAATTTGCTCATCTCTCAATTTTGTTTTTCAATAATTATATGTGGTTAAAATGGTAATTAGGTGAAGTGAAAAATATAAAATTGTAGCCTTATGTCTTATATAAATTTTTGTAAAACAGTTTTGCTAAATATTTTATGGCTCCTTGATTAGGGTTGATCCTGAACTTGTTCATGCTTGTAAAGTTTGAGATTGATCATTTCATTTGAGAGCCTTAGAAGCTGAATTGAAGCATGTGTAAAACACAAAAAATGTTCATTTATATGTTAATTAATTGGATATAAATTAGTTTTTCAATTGGACTTCTATGTTTTGAGATATGTCCAAGTTTGCGAGACTGTTTAGTGTATAATTACACCCAAAATATAGAAAATTTATAAAATTGACCTTAAATTATGTATTACATATTTTGAAATGAATTTTGGATATGTTGTATGCATATATGTCTAGTTTAATTGAAAAAAATAATCAGGTCATTTG
Source organism: Omphalea diandra (assembly GCA_949677035.1). Lineage (NCBI taxonomy): Eukaryota > Viridiplantae > Streptophyta > Magnoliopsida > Malpighiales > Euphorbiaceae > Omphalea > Omphalea diandra. Next base: position 405 of record CATIWR010429889.1, on the reverse strand, counting down.
AATTTACGAGGTAAAAGTAATTATAAAATAACTTACCAAGGTCATGATATTTTACTAGAGCATATATGCATAACAAGATGAAAATCTTACTTTATTATCATGGATTGATTTGATGTATTGAAATAGGTCATCGAAACATTAAAGATAATATTGAGAATAAGTCGGGAGCATCTATAGCTTAACAACTTGAAGGAGGAGGTAAGTAAATAGCTAATAGTATTAAACATATGATTGGTTAAAAGCCATAAACATATACTTAATAGAATGTGTTGTCCCTAGGCACCAAGAAGGGGGGTTGAATTGGTGTTTAGAAAATTTAAAATAGAGATTAAGGGAGAAGGTAAGAATAATAATGGACACAGATTTTTATAGTGGTTCGGGCAAAACAATCCCTACATCCACTCC